>BQNB010005089.1:76499-103969 GCA_026074375.1 Tanacetum coccineum | reverse complement strand
GGTCCATGATGTCTTTCTTCAATACCAAATATCATCTTTGTGATATTCGATAGATTATGTATTGACCCAGTTTCTGCCTAATGTTTGTGGAGGGCTTCTTTCTTTTCACCCTTTGCACATCATTTCTTTTTTATTCTTCAACCCCTTCAATGTCCACCAAGACGTCATTACTATCATCATGTTTTGATTGTTCCGATGATAGCTCATGCCTTAGTTGATATTATTCCCATTCACATTCAACTCCATCATACCTAAGGACTTATATTCTATCTATGGAATGTCCTTGGGTAGATCCCTCCGGTTCTGGTTGGATCATAGGATAATACCTAACCTTATCGCCTTATTTATTCTTTGATCATCGTGAGGTAGTTGGTTTATGGGTATTTAAGATCGAAACCATAAAACCTTTTGAAAATCAATCAAAGTGTTTGATATAAATCAAAACATTTAACACTTTGAAATTTTCACTTTTGAGAAATACTCCCCCTACGTATGTGCATTGATATTCAAAATTATTTTATTCAAAATTATTTTGCACATGGAGGAAAGAGTTGATTGCATTTTGAGTCTTTTAGATCACTTTGTTATTCCACACACTTAAGCATTTATCTTTCTTGATCACATTTTAATCCAATTTTCTCCCCCTCAAAAATAGCATACTATATAATATTTTTGATATCAATAGATTAAAATAGCTATATGAGATTTTGAAAACATATGGGAGAAAACGGATATAACATGATTATGATTTGGAACCTTTTTGAATGTTCTAAACAAATTTGAAAAACTAGTTGCGTCAAAGTATGTTGATATCTAAAACGTATGGTCAGTAGATTGCTCACTCTTCATCCTGTTAAATTCAGGAAACGGTCGTAACCGGACACAATCTTTACCATTTGTACGCTTATCGATACACACACACTTGACAACAACTATTTTTATATCGATTATTATTCATTTGTTCAAAACATTTTCCTTTATACTCCCCCTCAATAATAAAACACTTCATTTTGTATGCCACCGCAATTATATTAAGGGATAGAGTTAAGATGCCTTGGTATATCACCGAAGCACCACTTTTGAATCCACTGAATGTTTTGGATACATAAATTTTGACTTTTATGAGATGTATCCAACAACATTAAAGGCATTTGATTTTAAAAAATCCCCCTCAAAAATTGATCCATTTATAAAAATAATTTGAATTTTCAAAGTATCGATAGAAGGGAGTGTTGAACACACAATTTTTGAAAGATTTTAAAAAATCTTTTTGATAAAATCTTGAAAATTTGTGTTCAACATTTTCAAAAACATTTACTTGAACTAAACTCAAGTCTGAGAATGTGAAAGCTTCTCGTTGTTAGGATAAATGCACAAAAATGTACACTTTCCTTTATTTGAAGAACGAGTCCTAAGCTGACATTTACTTAGAAGTCGTATGTCCCGAGCATACTTTTTGAAAAGTTGATGATAAAATAATTGCTCAGGACAAAGAAGATTTCTCTTATTTTAAAGATAAAGTGCATTGAAGCGTACACTTTTCTTTTATTTCAAAACCGGGTTGTTATCTGAAATTTTAATAACAAGCCATTGACATCGAATTTAGACAACAACCTTTGGAACCCATTTAAGCACGGTGCTAACGGGTCTGCCAAATTTTGAAAACCATTTTAAAGTTGTGTCAATTCGATGTAAAGATGTTGAGTTCCAACGAGAGCTTTAAATCTATGTTTCATTTGAAAACAACTCTCGTGGAATCAATGGAGATTTAAATTCCTTTTGATTTTCCATTGATTATTGAAACTCGGTGTTTCATGTAGAGTTTTAAATCTTGTTGACGAAGAAGATTTCCATTTGTTATTGTCATTTGATGAAACATTCTAAAATTTTGTTTTTGCATCGTTTGAAAATCTTCCTTTCTTGTTGATGGTCGAAGCAGAATCATTCTTGTTTTGCATTGAAAGCATTTCTGATTTGGAATATTTGAAAGATTTCAAATGACTTTGCTTTGGTCTCCACACTTGTTTTACCGGTGTAAAAAAAGAATGTGGAGTAACAAAAACTTGATCCTTTCCTTTTAAAGTACTTGTCTTAAAACTCTTTTGAGAAGTAGATGCTTCAAAAGTTTAAGATTCCTTAATTGGCCTCCACACTTGTTTTACCGGTGTAAAACAAGAGTGTGATGTTTCAAAAGATTGATTCTTTGCATTTGAAGCTCTTGTCTTAAAACCCTTTTGAGGAAAAAATGTTTCAAAACTTTGAGATTTCTTAGAAAACTTCCTATCTTTTTGTAAAGAATAGGTTGTAAACTGAGAAACCCTTCTTAAAAACGGTTTTGAGAATTCACCCGTGTGAACCATTCCGAAACACTTTCTTTAGGTTTTGAAGTTTTTGAAATATTGATGTTCCATTTTTTCCGATTAAGAGAATCAAACTTCACTTTTAAAGCATTATACGAAGTTCTCAACTCATGATATTCTTTTTGACAAGAACGAATATCTTGTGATGCCAATTTTGATTCCAAAGATGCAATTTGTTTCAAAAGCTGATCTCTTTCATTGTTAAGTAACGGTGGTTTTCCCAAAATTGAAGAATTATCAAGCTTTGTTTCCACACGCTTCCCTTTCAGATTTTCAAGTTGAGTCCTTAAATGATTAATTTCTTTCAAAAATCGATCTTTTTCGGCTTTAGAATCATCAACCTTACGAGCCAATTGTCGTTCAAGAACAACTTTTGTTTTTTTAAGTTTTTCAAAATACGCCTCAAATTTAGCTGACATTTACTTAAAAGTCGTATGTCTCGAGCACACTTTTTGAAAAGAATTTGATAAAAAATTGCTCGGGACAAAGAAGATTTCTCTTCTGCTAAAGATAAAGCGCACTGAAACGTAAACTTTTCTTTTATTTGAAAACCGGATTGTTATCTGAAATTTAATAACAAGCCATTTTGGTGAGCAAACTTTTGAAAGATTTTGAAAATCTTTTTGAAAAAGTTGAATACTTTTGCTCAAAACAAGAAGATTTCACTTCTTTTTAAGGTAAAGCGCACTGAAACGTATACTTCCCTTTTATTTGAAGACCGGGTTGCAATCTGACATTTGATTACAAACCAATTACAGAGTTAAGATCAACATAGACTCATTATTTGTCATAGATCCAATGAATCAATCTCAACCATCTATTTTTTCATCAAAAATAAAAAAACTCACTTTCCACCTCTTTTTTAAAAATAAAATATCTTACAAACGGTAAATCGTCACACGACAAAAATACACCATCGCGACGAGTATTTTTTTATCTTTCAGTAGACGGGTGACACGATATACTTTCGAGTAACTGTTTTTCGATTTTTTTTTCAGTCACGAATTGCGAAAATCATATATAATTCGTATAACGAATCATATATGATTTCATAAAATCGTATATAACTTCATAAAATTATAAAAAAAATTCGTCGAAAGTACATAGTGTCGCCCCTCTATAGAAAGATAATTTAATTCTCGTCGCGATGGTATGCTTTGTTTTACGTAACGATTAACAGTGTGTGAGATATTTAATTTTTAAAAAAGAGGTGGAAAGTGGGTTTTTTATTTTTGATGAAAAAATGAGTGGCTAGGATTGGTTCATTGGGTCTATGACAAATATTGGGTCTATATTGAACTTTTGGCATCACCAGGTGGCTTATAAAACCACCTTTTCTTTTCTTTTTTATTTTACAACACTCCTTTATATATCAAACATCCCCCCACTTGAGATAAACAATATCAAAAGTTACAATACCAAGGGGTCTTTCATGATCAAAATAATATGTTATCAACGAAAGTGCCAATCTTCAGACCAATTTCCTGAACCAAGGACTTAGGTAGCCAAAAAAATCAACACAAGGATAAATTTAGACTACAGGGTTGGTTAAAGTGAAATGGTGTAATGAAACATATAATATTGGGTGAAAACATAGATTGGCTTAAACAAAGTTGTCTAGGGGTATCTTGCAATAATGATGAGCTTAAGCAAAAGGGTTGTTAACCATAGGAGTCGAGCAACCAGTGTAACAAGATAGATAAACACACACATATAGGTTATTATTTGGGTGAGTTCAGCTGAATGTTCCCTTCCTTGAACCAACTATTCCGTGGCTAATCAATTAGTCTCGAAAAGATGTACATGCCAGAGTTCAAAAGTTCTACAAATACGTACCCTACACACACAATATTTTTGGGGGGTGGCGGATTTTTGTATAATGAGATGAAAACAGGAACATTAGGTTTAACCTATCACAAGTAATAATAACGGTATATGTGGCATATCCGCAAAGATTAATTCTAGTTTAGTAAGAAAATTCATGTGAAATATTTTTTAAAAACGCATATATTTTCAAAGAAAAACTAGAAAAATTCAAAGGTAGGCATAGTAGGTCAATGAAGTGATAATTCTAACACCCATCCATCCCATTAATGATATTACATATGATCCATATAATGTACATTAGATACATAGAAATAAATAAGAAAATAGTAGAATAGAATCAAGAAATACCCTTGAGGGCTTTGCTTCTGATCATATGAAATGTAATAAGTTGTAAGGTAAAAATCTCCATCTTAAGCAAGCTCAATATCCCCTGTGATCACTAAACACACTAAAAGGCAACAAAATCGATACAAAAAAGAATAAACGAGATATAACAGAACCTAACTCACTTTCGTAGGAAATCAACGGTTGCATTTAGCTATATAAACAAGGCCTTTTTAAACAACTTATGGTGGCCTCAAGTGTGACGATGTGAAGTCTCGTGAGGGTTTTCAGAGAACATACCCACAAAGTTCATTTAAATGTACAAGGTTTAGTATTGAATTAAATTTTAGTTTAAAGGTTTTGCAGAAAGAGTTTTACGGTGTAACTTCGGTGGTTACGCCGTAATCATGTGGTATATATTTTGGAAAAACTTTAGTTTAAAAATTGTTATATTTAAAGCGTTGGGCAATACCATGTATGTAAAGAATAAAACACACATGACACTCCTAATTGCGAGAAAAGTAAATTGGGTTACCTCCCAAGAAGTGCTTTTCTTTATTAACAAGTCTTGTAGCTAGACTCGAAGTCACACTTCGTTACGTGACTTCTCCTTCATCATCCATTCCGGTTAGGTATTCGGGTCCAAGCTATAGGCATTCCTTGTAAAATCCTAGTATCTTGCTCATCACATACTCTACTCCTCTTCTCTTATCTTCTTCGTTCCTAAGATAGACTGATTTGGTATGCTCTTTTTCTAAATCCAACAATGACTCGTATTGTTCTATCTTATGGGGCATCTTATAGGCAACTTCATCAACCCATCTAATAAATCTAACAACACCTTCGGGTGAGTCATGAGTCATGTTGGATATTTCTACAAAAGGTCTCCCTAGTACTACTTGTGACAACCTAGGGTCTATGATTGAACTAATATCTTCGACAATCACAAAGTCTACGACATAGGTGAAGTTTCCTATGAATACATGCATCCCTTTGATCCTTCCTGTGAAATTGCTAATTCCTCCATTTGCATTTTCCCTAGGGAAGTTTTCTCCTCATGATTCAATTGTACATCATTCAGGTCATGATATTAAGAGGAAAGTTAAGGTCAATGTAAGCTTTTTTGATATGCATGTGTCCAATGTTGCATGGTATCTTAAGGTTGTAGGGGCATCCTTCCATGATGATAAGGTTTCTTAGAAATATTAAAGGGATTGGGCCACTCATTAGGTACCTGTGGTAGGTTAGCTCTTCTCTAGTTGGGAAAGTGTCAAAGTACTCTACTGCTGGTTCTTCCATTGTTGCCCCTTCACATTCTTTGGGGCCCTCATTTCGAGGTTCATCATTATCTCGTATGATATCGATGAACATCACATCACCATCACCCTCTTTAGAGCAAACAAATTTTGCATTGGAGGATTGGGGAACCAACCCGAGCGATTCAACCATTGAATTTAGCTTTCGTACTTGTTCTGTGGCGATTAAAGCTAAAGGATCAGATTGTGGGTTAGAGTTGGTGTTTCCAAGTTTACCTTCTTCTTGTTCCATGTCTGGCTCATTAACTTGGGATTCTTTGGGCTGCTTGGGGTGGATTGTAATTGCGGGTCCATTGTTGGGTAAGAATGAGCAGACAAATCTGGATGAGTCCCCAGTTTCGGGTTCTTAACCGTATCACTAGGTAATGTGCCCGCTATTTGATCGGAGATGGCTTTTAACACATTGTCTATTTTGTTGGTCATCTCACCTTGTTGTCGTTTGAAATCGACTTTAAACTTAGACAATCTAGCGTCTTGAGATGCCATGAAGTCAAATACTAGTCCTTCTAGATTTGATTGATGTTGGGATTAAAAGCCTTCTTAATGCTGCTAGTATTACTGCTGCTCATATGAGAGTTAATGCTGCTCAGTTATGTTAGTATTGCTAGCATAAAGTTACTACTGCTAGTGCATATTAATGCTGCTCAGAGACTTAGAAGAAAAACTGCTAAGTAGTTACTACTGCTAGTATAAAAGTTACTACTGTTAGTACAAAGTTAATACTGTTGAAGGAGTTAATGCTGCTAGTGAAGAAGTTAGTACTGCTGAGTTAGTTAGTACTGCTTATGTGATTTATATGAGTTATTTATGTAAAAGATATGTATAACTTATTTGTTTAAAAGATTTGATATTCTTAGGAAAGTATTGTAAGCCGTTTAGGACTCCTTGGTGCATAAAAGGAGGTTCTAAGGCATAGAGTTTGATACGAGTCATTCATAGAATTTCATAGCTTCAAGGTCTTTGTAACTTTAATACTTTGAGAGTATTCGTATTATTATCATTAATAATATTAGAGCTTATTTATTTTGAATTATTGTTTCATTGATAATTCTTCTTAATATTAAAGATTAGATTCCGCATAATCTTTAATACATTCAAACAAAGTTTCTAATATAGTTGTGTTAGATTTATCTAATATAACTAATCCTTATACAAGCTTAAGGAATTTGATCTATTAAAGTGGGATCAACAAGTGGTATCAGAGCTTGTTGCTTTGAGAAACTTTGCTTAAAGATATGGATTAAGATTCTACACACATGGTGGCTGCATCAATGGAATTGAGTGGTTCGTACCAATTACCGTTTGCTTTTGGACTAGCCAATGCTTCATTGCCATAATTGATGCATTATTTATAACATACAGTTCTTTAGCAAACTTATCAGCTATCAACTGATTTGTGTAGTCTGTAACAAAGAACTGTTTGATCTTGGAACTAGCCATAACTCTTCACCATGAAACAAGGTTGAGTTGATAACCCTACTATTTTTGTAAATTATTCAACCATAAAATGGATTTGAGAAGTCTTTACCACATGCCAGTTTGCTTATGGACTAAGCCAGTTCTTATGCGTTAAAGCATTGGCTGAATGTTATGACATTTTGTGTAACTTTGTATGTTGTTCGTGGTGGTTAGCCATCACTCAACCCTTCTCAAGAACCATTCGAACATAATCTTATCAATTCTGTTGCTTAATAAACTTATCAAATCAAGGAACAAATACTTTTCTATTTCAACTTCTAATCCCGATCAAAGCATTCTTTGCAATAACTCTCTTGGATGAAAATAGGTTATCTCTTTCAACTAACATATGGTATGATGTACCATCTTCAAATTCTAGTATGCAAACCGTCCACAAGCTTCATTACCAATCTTCAAGTGACAATCTTCCAATCGCTGTTAGTACTCCAGAAAATCAGTTGATCATTTTCTTTGTTGAGGATTCCATCATTATCTTCAAATCTCCCAAAGAATCAATTCAATTCCTTCTAGTGTAATTTCATGAGTACTGTTCCATACATCACGTTATACAAAAGTGATTATAAATATTTGCCTATCAATTTATGAAAGTTCCTCCATTGAGATAGTTGATTGCTTCTGAAGTTCCTTATTAGCTCTGTGTTGTATAACAAGATAGTCCCCATCTGGTGATGATACCTTGTTCAACATACAATAATGATTTTTCTCCATTATCTCCACAATCTTTTGTACTTCAAAATGCTACAATCTCTTAGGCATATTCTATGTTCATTCCATCATGTCATCATATGATGGTTTCTTGGCTTTTTCCTGCACATCATTTTTGATATGACCCTTTTTCTCTTTTGGACCTGCTTGATGTTTTCTACTTAGCAGGTTACCTGTTACTGATGTCTTCTTCCTTTAATCTCTTCTGATCAGTGTCTTTTACTCCTTCATTCATCTCCTTAATCCTTCTCTCATCCTCAGTGGAACCAACAGCAGTGAAACTTTCATCAAACCTCTTCACTTTCTCATACAAAGCTTGTATTTCTTCAAAAGTTTTGCTCTTCAAGTCTGAGTGTTTCTTGTTTCCAACATGCTTCAGATAAGTCATCATTTGATTCTAAGCAGAGTTCTTTATTAGGAGTTTATTTTCTGCATGTACCAATTGCTCTTGTGTTCTGCAAAAATCTTCTTTGAGCTGCAACTTTATCATGAAGGAACTTTCTCTTTTCTTTCTACAGTGATAATGCACTCTTCGTAATTTGATGTCTTAGAGATAGAAGTCTATCAGCTTCAATTCTTGCTTGAATGAAGTCATATTCATCTGAAAGGGCAGTCTTTTGTAGCTTCTTCCTCAGCTAATCTTTTTCTTTCTTCTTCTGATTCCCAATCCTCTTGCAACTTTCTAGCCATCTCTTCATCCCTAGCAAGTTGCTTAAACTTCTTTTCAGCTTCAGGAATATCCTCAGATTCAGTATCAGACTCATCTTCCTCTTCAATTTTCTTTTTCCCTTTATCTTTTGGATCAATCTTTGGAAGAGGCTTTAATGTCAATAGTGATCTAGTTGAAGTAGGCCTAGGTCTCTCAGTCTCTTTCAATCCTTAGTTAACTCCTTTCTGACTTTTTCTCTTGAAACTTCTTTGGCATTGGCTATGTGAGAAAGAAGACCTGAGCAATAGTTTCATCATCTCCAAACATTGTAGGAGTAGTTGTTAAAGAGGTTGGAGTAGCACTTCTTGCTTCAGTTCGATTATCAGTACCTTCATCTAGGCTTAACTGGCTATCTTTATCCTTTGTCGGTACCTTCTTTATCCTTGTACGGTATATCTCTGGATCTGTCGGTACCTTCTTTATCCTTATCGGTACTATCTTTTGATCTGTCTTTGGTACTAACTTTTGATTTGTAGTACTAACTTTTATTCGTCTCTATAACTACATTTCGAGTAAAACTAGCTGATATCTTCTATTACCTTCTTTTCTGCATTCATACCTTTTCTTATCCTTTCCCCCCCACATCTTGTGCATCTTCAGTATCTCATATAATTATTGTTACATCAGGAAGCTCATCAAATAAAGGATTTGTATGGACTGAAGGTTCAGCTTTAGCAGATTTCCTCCCTTGTTTGGATACAGACTCCTTTTGCATCCAGTTTTCCTTCAAGGCTTTCTTTCCTGCTAATCTTTACTTCAAGGGAGACACTGTCTCATTACCAAGCTTGTGGTGGTAATAACAGTAGGTTTGGCTTGCTTCTTGGAGTTTGATCTGTGCCTTCAAGTGTTTTATTTCCTTTGCTTGATCTGTAACCTGTTTACACAAAGAGATACAAAGATCATATACACTTTGGAGTGTCATGTCACCCTCATTCCCTGAAAGGGATTTATCACTGGATGACTGACCTCTATGTTTCCACAAAAACCTTGGATTGGAATCAGGAATTTGAGGGGTAAAGGAAGGTCTGGGATGAGGGTCAGACCTGAGGTTACTATTGGCTTCACTTGGGTGGAGGAGGATAAGGGATGTTGGTTTGTTATTCAGATGGTTCTCTCTGAAGTAGCACTCATCCTCATTTGTATATGTACTCACATAGAAGCATATAAAAGGTGTGATTTTTCCCTGAAAATGTTTACCCTTTTTAAAACTTAAAGGAGAAAACTTTCACTTGTCATAAGCATTTATGGAAAATTGATCTAAAGGTCTGGTAATTCACTTCAGTGTTTATCCAAAAAGATTGAAAATAGAACGTCTAGATACATTACAAAACTGCGTCTGTGCATCTAAATGTCTAAGCATTTTACCAATCAAATAGTATTTTTAGAAAAAATTAATTTCTGATTAGATTGTTAAGCAAATGACTAGACAGAGTAGCAATATGTAGTGGAATTTGATCCAAGAGGTGCTTTTGAACTAATAAATGATTTATTGTATGAACAGAAAACTCAATTAAGGTGAAAACCAAAGTTTTTTATGTTAAACAGTTAAATCCCCTCAATTCCCCTGAGCTGTTTACCATCAAATATAGCCTGATTTGGTAGGTAGGAGAAAATCTTATCCCGTCAGCATCCATTAAAATAGAAGGGCATTCTTTATGGATTGTTCAGAGATAGACACAGGCTTGCAACTATCTTTGGCTGTAATGTACCTTACATTGTTGTTTATTTTTAGATTAGCAAAATCTAAATTTATTTAAAAAAATGTAAGTTGAGAACTAACTGGACATTCAGTGAGAGCATGATGAATGGAGCTTCGCGCAAGAAAATCAATAACCTCATGAAACTCTGCATTCCCTTCAGTCTTCTCTAAATAAAGCGAACATATTGATGCTTACAGACTGATTCAAGAACAACCATTGTGGTTTGAATTTGGATCGTCGGTGAGAGAGAGATTAGGGCGTGTATTGAAGAAAGTATGTGAGAGTGATTACGTAAGTGAACTATGGAATTGAGATGGGTTTATATAGGTTTAGCAAACCTAAAATCAATGAAACCGTTTCAATTTACACTTTGTAACCTTGGCGGTATTTTCTTCAACGTCTTTATAGCACGGACTTCTTTGCACAACGGTACTACACTTTGAACTATCGGTTACTAACCTTTTTTGCCAATAAAAAATGAACAAGTTTGGCAACAACAATACTTCAATACCGTCTTTATCTCTTCCAATGACTCTTGAAAACCCAATTAACTGCTTGAAATTTGTCACTGATGGTGAAAAATGCTTCTGCATACTGAACACTTCATACAAATATACAACAAATAATATTGCCTCCCCTTTAATAATGCGCTTATGGATTGAATCATCCCCAATAGTAACAACCAAGAACTGGACCTACTAATCATCAAATGCTCTTGGTTAGAAGATCAACTTACTTTATCATCAGTGTAGATTTTAAGCACGTATACGTTTCTTCTCATAAGCAATCCCTTATGAATGATGCCTATTGGCAATTTGCTTTGTTTCTGGAGTGATATATGCGATTCTTGACAATGCATATTGTACTTTCATTATCTATATTAGTTTCTTTATGTTAATTAAAATGGCCCCATAGTCTAACATTTGATTTTGAATCACAAAACTTTCCTGGACAGCAATTTGCAGCAGCAACATATTTTCCTCTGTAGTAGAAGTAGCCACAATTGTCTGCTTTTTGCATTGCCAAGAAATAAGTCTTTGCAAAGAAATTGACAACCTTCATGTTGTGGATTTCTACATGTCAAGATTTGCTCAACATAGTCCACTATTTGATAGGCTTCAGGTCTCAAATGGAGGACAATTCTAGGATCAAAGGCCCACTTTTGGTTTGCCCATTTAGATAAACTAAATATTCTCCTTAACATACTTAGATGGTAGTCTTTAGGAGTGACCTGATGAAACCTAGAACAAGCACAGACTGTCAAACAAAATATTAGGCCTTGAGAAAGTCATGTCCATTAACAGAACCAATCATGGAATCTATAAAGATGTTACATCCACATCACTGGCTTCTTTTTCGCTTGACCATAAATGGCGTTCTGGGTCTCAATTGGTTTTGTACTAGCGTCTTCACACTAGACAAAGTCAAATATTCTTGAGGAGGATTTCTGCAACATACTTATCCTGACTTATAAAGATACCATCTTTTTTCTGTTTGACTTGTAATCCCAAGAAAGAAAGTGAGCTCTCCCATAGAGCTCATCTAAAATCTACTCTGCATTAAGGCCTTAAATTCATCACACCAAGATTTCTTTGTAGAACCAAATATGATATCATCCACATAAGCTTGTACTAATATGATATCATGTTTGTCCTTCTTATTGAAAAGAGTCTTGTCAATTAGTTCCTCTTCTGTATCCATTCTTTAACATGAAAGTAGATAAAGTAGCATACTAGGCTCTGGGAGCTTGGTGTAAACCATAGAGAGTTTTTACGACTTTACAGACCTTTTGAGGATATTTAGGATCTATAAAACCTGGTGGTTGAGACTACCATAGATCTCCTCATCAATTTTGCTAAGGAAGAAAACTTTTCATAGCCATTTAATGTAGACTAGCAGCCATGTAAGAGGCAAAGCTAAAAGATCCTAATGGCTTCAATCCTGGCCACAGGAGCAAAAACCTCATCATAATCTATCCACCTTCCTCTTCGCCTAGGTCCCTGAGAACTAACCTTATTTATTTCTGACCACAAACTCCTCTCTCATCCTTCTTTTTCTATCAACTATTTGTTCCAATTGCTTTCTTCCCATAAGGAAATATCATTCACAGAATCCAAAAATTCTGATCTGAACTGCAGCAATTCTTCCTGCATGCATCAACCCACTTTCTTCTTAAGTGTCTTCAGAGATTTTCTTGGTTCATTTTGCAGACAAGAAACAAGCAACATAAACCAATGCTAGAAGTAGTCTTATTGATTATTTCTCTTGGCTTTTGAATTAACTTACAAAAGCATGGCTTAGAAACTTTTAGTCAATTTCTTCTTGTTTTGTCGAACTGGCTGATTGGAGATCTCCAAATTAAAGTTGAAGGTTAAATAGAAGGTAATCCTTAATGTTGGGAATAGGAATAAATTCACAACAGGTTCTAAGTTTGTGAAGTCAGCACTGCCACCCTCATCATATTTCAAGATGTAATTTGTAATAAATACCAATCCTTGTAGGTTTTGATAAATGTCCTCAAGCTGCATATTTCTGAATAATCTTGGTCAGGATTGGTTGGATCAGTAAAGGTTAGTTCCACATAAGGACTGACAAGTACTAATGGTGTGCTTAGCAGTATTTACTTATGTTAGTACTTGTTAGTTTTAGCAAACTCCTGCTTGTAGAAGCAAATTCTCAGTTTCTTGAGCAAACTCCTTCCTGAGAGCTTCAGCTGCATCATTAGCATCCTTTTCTTGCCTCTTAAGTCTTTCAAGTTCATCCAAAAAGACTTGATCCTCCTTTTCTACTAGGTTCTCATCTGTCTTTAAATCAGGATATTTGTTAGGTGCTTCACCTGCATCCTTTTCTGTTGAAGAATAAGAAGACCATATAGGCAGTACAAAGTAGTCCTGAGTAGATTCATCTTCTTTTTCAGAATCACATGCATCAATATTATCTTCTGTACCTGCATTTTGATTAGCTTCTTGTGGACCTGCATATTTGTTAGCTTGATTTTCTGATCTCACTGGTTGATAATTCATTGAATCAGTTAAATAATCAAGATCAAGCAGCCAAGTTGGTCCTTTCCCTGCAACATTGGGTTTATTTTCTAAAAAGGTTATGTGCATGTTTTCCTCAACTCTTTTGGTGTCTAAATTGTATACCATATCAACAAAAGCCTTTGCTTTGTAGAGGATAATACCCAACTTGAAACCCTTTATTGATTTCCCATTCAAACTTGCCCAGCATGGGTTCAATGGTATTCAGATGGTCTCATGGCACCCAAAAGGTCTTATGTAGCATTATGATTGGTATTGTTCCCGTTACAAGTCATAACGCGTGTCTTATTATGAGGCTCGGTCACTAATACCCTATTAAGAACATAACAAGTGTACTAATGCTTTAGCCCAAAAAGTGGTAGGTAAAAATGAATCTGCTCGCATAGTCCTAGCAGACCTCAATAAAGTGTCCTGTTCATTCTTTCAGCAACTCATTTTGTTCGTGGATTTTATGGAGTTCTGGCTTTACTGATTCCCTTTGATCCCTTTTAGCCACAAAATTCAATAAAATCCCTGTTCTAAATTATGTACCATTATCACATCTAATTGTTTTAACCTTTTGATTTAATTGGTTCTCTATTTGTCTTATAAAGTCCTTAAGGATTCCACTAGTTTCATCCTTAGTTCTTAAGAAGAACACCCAACTAAACCTGCTAAAATCATCAGTGATAACCAGGCAATAAGTCTTATGGTTTAAGCTCCTTACAGATGTAGGTCCAAACAAATCCATATGAAGAAGCTGTAAGGAGTGACTAATAGAGCTCACTGATTTGGCCTTACAGGAGGCCTTGTGTTGCTTTCCTTTCTGACAAGCAACACAAGTGTGGTCATTTTGAAAAATCTTTGAAGGTAAACCTCTTACAAGGTTTCCCTTCACAAGTTTGTTTAAGTTTTTAAAGTTAACATGACCCAACCTCCTATGCCATTTGTTAGATTCATCAATTGTGGCCTTTGCAATTAAACAAGCTAAACCTCCTGAAGGAACAATGTTCTCTAAATTGAAACTGTACATATTGTTTTGTCTAGGGATTCTAAGTAATACTTGATTTTCATCAGGTAACTTAAATTCAGGAGACAAAACAAGACATTCAGAGTCAGTGAAAAGAACTTTGTTCTTCTTGTCACATATCTGTGACACAGAAAAGAGATTGAAATGCTGAAGTTCTTTCACAAAGCACACATCCTCAAAATCTAACTTTCCTGTTTTTATTTTACCTTTACCAGTTATGTACCCTTTACTTCCTCCAAAAGCAACAGGGCCACCATTAAAGTCTTGATATTCAGCAAGGTAGGCCTTGTTTCCAGTCATGTGCCTGGAACATCCACTATCAACAATCCCTTTGTGCTTTAAAGCTCTGTGTGGATAATCCTGCACATCAAATAAAAGAGATTAGATTCTCTTAGGGACCCAAGCCTGTTTAGGCTTGAGTCTGCCTAGTGGACCTTTGAAAGTTACACTATTTCTAAGACTTGATCCATTATTGTATTTGGAGATATTTTGCCAGTAATGTCCTTTTTGTCTCCAATTACAACCTGATGAGGGCTTAACAGCAGTTTCCCTTTTTCCCCCAACAACACTAACTACATTTACCTCAGCAGTATTAACCTTTTGATATGAAAAATTTGTTCTAAGTGCTGTTGTGTTAATAAAAGACCTTGAAAATGGTGAATGAGTTTTATAAAAAACATTTGCTGGTCTAACTCTATTCACAATAGGCTTAACAGTATTAACTTTCATAGCAGCATTAGTTGGTACTGCCTGTCTGTTAAAATCATGCCTAGCAGTACTAACATTGTTAGTACCGCTAGCTCTAGCAGTATTAATTAGAATTTTGCCAGTTCTAGTTAGTACTGCTATAGGAACAAATTGGTTTTTATGATTCACTCTTTGCACATTGTTCCAAATTGGTCTAATAACCCTTTGACTAGACTTCATCCTCATGCTATTGTTTAACTCAGCTTGTTTAGCCATCCTCTTTTCATGGAAATCACAATCTCTAATTAGATGACTAAGACTACCACATACAAAACATGCTCTTGCAGTAAACCCATATCCCAACCCTTTCTTGTCAACTGTAGGATTTTTACTATGTGTGAATTGATTCTTAACAGTTTCCCTAGGAGTTTTTACTTGCTTATTAGTACTAGCAAAACTAGGTTGTTCCTGTTCTTTTGTAGGTTGAGACACATGTTCATCTTCACTATCTGATTCATACTCCTCAATGATAGGAGCATCAGACCAAACCTTAGGTTGATTTACTACTTTGGGTTCATTTACAGTTGGTTCAGGCAAAGATTCATGTGTTTCAACACTACAATCTGATTCACAAGTATCAAAGTCACTGGTTTGGGTTTCAGATTCACTAGGTTGAGACTGTTTTGGACCATATGTAAATTGATTGTAAATTGAGAGTAATCTATTTCTACATTCAGGTCTAATGGCAATGGTAATTTCCTATCATGGTGGGGTACAACATGCATTTCCCCTGCTATAACAAACCTATCATACAAAGGTTGTTTTTCCAACTCACTTTCCTTATTCATAAATACACTTTGTAAAACTTTATTTTCATAACTCAAAATGCTATCATACCTGTGATCCCCATACCCAAGCCTAAATTTTATCATTAGCACTCTTTGGGTATTAGCATTTACCAAGATTTTTTAGAAGAGTTGTGACCATTTTTCTACTTTATCTTTTAAGATCTCTTTTCTTTTTGAGCTTCTTGCCAAATAGTTTCTTATGGTATGTTAGGACATCTGTTTTATCATCTAAGTCTATTTTCATAAACCTTATCTTTTCTTCATACCAAAGTTGACCTTGTTGATGAGCAACTAATTGTGCTTCAACTTTCTTTAGACCTTGAGTATATGCCTTTATTTCTATGCTTGCATCACTAAGTTGTTCTCTCTGTGCATCATATAGTTTTTTAAGTTTAGCATAAGACTCTTTACACTCATTTAAACAGGAAGTTATCTCTGTGTCTGAGCCTGAGCTGTTGCAAGCCATCAAAGCATAATCTTCTTCTTCTTCTGAGTGACTGGTCCAATCTACACCTTCTCCATCAATGGTCACCAATGCTTTAGAGTCTTCCTGCTTACCAGATCTTCTCCCATCCTTATTGCTAGAGTTCCAAGCATCTCTCATCCTACTATCTTGATTTCCCTTGGTTTTACACTCTCTAGCAAAATGGTCTGTCTTATGGCAATTGTAGCACTCGAATTTGGTTTTATCAAAACCACTGGTTCCTTTGCATCAAATTGTAGCTTTCTACCAGTCTTTTGGTAGAACTTTTTCATTCTCATCGAAATCATGGCCACCTGCCATTTCAAGTCCATTTCTTCTAAGTCAAATTCATCAAGTTGTTCCAAGTCCTCATGATCCAATTGAGGGCAACTGGATTGATTTGCAAGTAAGGAGTATGATGAAGTTTGTTCATACTGTGAGTTTTGACCAGAAGGATTAGAAACACTATAAGCGGTACTAACATCATTAGTACTGCTGGTGTTCTCAGAGACAAATGCTACATTTTGCGTGCTAGAGGATGATGCAGTAGAGCCTTTTACATCATTCTCAAAGACTCTTAGATTATTATACAGATCATCAAAGCTGAGACTGTCCACTCCTGGCTTGGTCCTCATGATTAAGGAAACTTGAGACCAGGCAGAAGGTAGAGATCTAAGGAATTTCTGATTTGCATCCTCAGTGGATACACCTGCCCCATGAATCTCTAATTGACTCAGAAGACTTTGGAACCTGTCATAGCCTTTATGAAGCCCTTCTGAGTTTGATACAGAGAATCCTTCAAACTGTTGCTTTAAGATATACTTCTGCATCTTCTTTGATTCGTCATTTCCACCAAATCTGGATTTGATGGCATCCCACATCTCTTTTGCATCAGTCATCTTATGAAATTTAGCAAGATGATCTTCTGGTAAAGCCATAAGCAAAGTGGTCCTAGCTTTTCTTTCTCTTTCTCTGGCTAGGATCTCTTCTGCAGTCCTTGGAGGCAGAACCTTGATTTGACCTTGTGTATCTGTGGTGATTGATACAGGACCATTCCCATTTTGTATAACTTCCCAGATTGGATAGTCTGTATGGGCCAAATAATGTTCCATTTTCATGGCCCATATATCGTATTCTCCCTTTTTGAGAATAGGAAGTTTGATGGTTGAGACAGTATGAGGAGTTTGTTGTGTTGGTGTTTGTGATGATGATGGTGGTGGTGGTGGTGGAGGTATTTCATCTTGTGAACCAGACATGATTAGTTTTGTACGATAGAGATTTATAACTGGTTTTTGTTCTTCTTACTCAGAGTTTCTCACAGGCTCTGATACCACTTGTGAGTCCCAAACTGAACAGATCTTTGCAGCCTGCTAAGGGTGATAGCCAACTTGTATAAATACAGTTTGACTATATAGAAACACTGACTATGAATACTTATTGTATATGCGGAATCTACACAATAGTATTAAGAAGAACAATGAAAAACTAAACTTTTATTTCTATTAATCTGCTTTAAGTGATTACAGATTACTAACTATGAGATATGAGTGTATGAGATGTATATTGAACTGATATCTCTAACTATGCCGTGAGGGATCCTTTTATAGACTAAGGATAAACCCTAATAGGCTTACAAAACGCATAAAAGATAATACATATCTTTTCCTATAATATCTCATACATATCTCTTAAACGGTACTAACTATTTTCTACTAACAGTACTAACTAACTGATCAGTACTTAACACTTTGTACTGTCAGTACTAACTATAACTATCAGTACTAACTATCATCACTAACGGTACTAAGTCAGGAATGAATAATTCCCAACAATCCTCCCCTAAACATGAATGTTGAACTCTTTTAACTTCATGTTTCTTCAGGTTAATCTTCTTAAGTTCTTGGAGGATGTATCCAAACACTTTAACATACCACGATCTAATCTTTAAACACTATCCATCTTCAGCAGCAACTCTGTCCTTTCAGCAACACAGCAACATCTTTTCAGCAACAATCCAACTAAGTTGGCTTTGTAGTTTTTTGGCAAACTACCAGCCATCAACGGATTTGATATTCCTTTACCAGTAGCCGTTTGCTCTGGGAAAGTTAATTCTTTATTTCAGAAATATGGTGAGTTAATTACCATACAGTTTTTGGTAAACTGTCAATCATCAACGGATTTGACTTGTCTTTACCAAATACCATTTGCTTTTGGACTAGCCAATGCTTCATTGCCATAACATGGTGCATTGATAAACCATATAGTTTTTAGCAAACTATCAGCTATCAACAGATTTGAGTAGTCTTTACCAAGAACTGTTTGATCTTGGACTAGCCAACTCTTTACCATGAAGCAAGGTGAGTTGAAAACCCTACAATTTTTGGTAAATTATCAACCATAAACGATTGAGAAAGTCTTTCCACAAAGCCGTTTTGCTTATTGACTAGCCAGTTCTTATGCTGTTAAGCATGGTGAACTGATGCATTTGTTGTGTGGGTGGTTAGCCAACACTCAATACCCTTCATCACATCATCTCTTAACATCATTCTTCATCAATTTGTTGCTTAATAAATCTTATCAAATCAAGAGCAACAGTACTTTCTCTTTCAACTTCTAATCCTAGATCAAGCATTCTTTGCAATAACTCCTTGAAAGAGGATATCTTCTTTCAACTAACATATGGATAACAATCCCATCTTCAGCTACCATTATGCAGCAGACTCCACAAGATTCATACAACCTCCATGTGACAATCTTCCAATCTTGTTGACCACTCCAGAAGTCACTTTGTTCATTTCCTTCTGTTGAGGATTCCATCATAATCTTCAAGTCTCCCCAAAGAATCAATGCAAATCCATCTAATGTAACTTCTGAGTACTGCTCCCTCATCAAGTCATACAAATGAAATAAATCTTGCCTATCAAAAATATGAAGTACCTCCATGAGATAGTTGAATGCCCTGAAATTCCCATTGGCTCTGTAGATAACAAGATAATCTCCATCTGGTGATGATACCTTGTCTAATCTAGCAATGACAGATTTCTTCTCCATTATCTCACTATCTAAGATACCCTCAAATGTAACAATCTTCAGGCATTTTCTATGTTCATCATCACTGTCATCATCTGATTGTTTTCTTGGCTTTTTCCTTGCAATCATTTTGATATGACCACTCTTTCTTTTCTTAGTACCTTCTTCTTCTTTACCCTCCTCCTTGACACTTTCATTCTTTGAAGAATCAATTCCTTTTTCATTCATCTCTTTTATCATTCTTTCATCTTCAGCAGACCCAATTGCAATGAAATCTTCATCTGACCTTTTTATCTTTTCATACAGAGCTTGTATTTCCTCAAACTTCTTGGTTTTCAAATGAGAGTGCTGGAAATTTCCTACATGCTTCAAGTAGGTCATCATTTGATTTCTTAATTGATTCTTTGTAGGTGGTTTATTCCTAATAGCTTCTGATCTTTGTTGAGCAAGAAATCTTCTTTGAGCAGCAATTGTGTCATGAAGGAATTTTGCTCTTTCTTCTACTGTGAATTGCTCTCTTTCTTCTTCTTGAAGCCTTTCAGCTAGAAGCCTATCAGCCTCAATTCTTGCCTTTATATCATCATAATTTCTTATGAGAGCATCATTTGTAGCTTCTTCTTCAGCTAATCTTTTCCTTTCTTCTTCTGTTTCCCAATCCTCTTGCAACTTTCTAGCCATCTCTTCATCACTAGCAAGTTGCTTAAACTTCTTTTCAGCTTCAGGAATACCCTCAGATTCAGTTTCAGACTCATCTTCCTCTTCAATTTTCTTCTTTCCTTTATCTTTTGGATCAATCTTTGGAAGAGGCTTTAATGTCAATAATGATCTAGTTGAAGTAGGCCTAGGTCTCTCAGTCTCTTCAACATCCTTAAACTCTACTCCTTTCTCCTTTTTCCCTTGAAACTGCTTTGGCTTGGCTTATGTTGAGAAGAACTTGAGAAATTGTTTCATCATCTCCAAACATTGTAGAAGTAGTTGTTTGAGTAGCCCTTCTTCCTTCAGTTTGACCATCAGTACCTTCATCTGACCTATCAGTAATATCTTTTTCCTTGTCGGTACTAACTTTGAATCCTTCGGTACTAACTTTTGGTCTGTCAGTACTAACTTTTTCATTGTCAGTACTAACCTTTTGTTGAGCAGTACTAAGTACATCTTCAGTACTAACTTCAGCATCAACATTCTCCTTTTCTTCATTCACTCCATCAACATCTCTTGTCCTCCCCACATCTTGAGCATCATCAGTCTCCATATAATCCAATGTATCTTCAGGAATCTCATCAAATAATGGATCTTTATGAACTGAAGGTTCACCTTTGGTAGACTTCATCCCCTGTTTGGATACAGACTATTTTTGCATCCAATTTTTCTTTAATGGTCTCTTTCCTGCCAATCTTTGCTTTAAGGAAACACTCTTCATCCATGCTCTATGGTGTGTGATAACAGGTATGGCTTGCTTCTTGAGCTTCTTGATCTGTGCCTTCAAATGTTAAATTTCCTGGGCTTGATCTGAAACCTGTGTATACAAAGAGATACAAAGATCGTAGACACTTTAGAGTGTCATTTTACCCTCATTCCCTGAAAGGGATTTATCACTGGATGAATGACCTCCTTGATTCCCACCAAAAACCTCTGGAATAGAATCAGGAATATGAGGAGTAGGTGAAGGTCTAGGTGATGGGTCAGACTGAGGCTCAACATTTGCTTTACTTGGGTGAGGAGGAGAGGGTGTAGGTTGTTGTTCAGATGGTCTCTCTAAAGTAGCACCCTCATCCTCAGTAGATTGTACCAACATAGAAGCAAACAAATGTGTGACTTTCCCCAAAAAATGTTTACCCTTTTTAACCATAAAGGAGAAAACTTTACTTGTCAAAGCATTTACAGGAAAATGATCTAAAGGTACTGGTACATTTACTAGCTATTTATCCAAAAAGATTGAAATAAAATGTGGATACATTACAAACTTCTTCTTTGCATCTAAATGTCTAAGCATACCATCAAAAATCAATTTAGAAAAATTATATTTCTGATAAGATGTTAAGCAAATGACAGCAGTGGCAATGTTAGTGGGAATTTGATCCCAAGATGTGCTTTTTGAGCTAATACAATGATTTATTGTATGAAATAAAAACCTTCATTAGGTTGAAAACAAAGCTTTATTAAATGTTAACACTGTTAAATCCCCCTCATAACCCATGAGCTGTATAGCATCAAAAAGGTCACTTCTTATTGATGCTTCAGAGATAGACACAGGCTTGCCAGCTACTTTGGCAGTAATGTACCTTACATTGTTGATTATTTTGGATTTAGCAGACATCCAAAATTGTTCAACAAATGTAGTAGAGACTACGGGACTTACAGTGAGAGCATGATAGATGGAGCTTCGCGCAAGAAAATCAATAACTTCATGAAACTCTGCATTCCCTTCAGACTTCTCTAAATAAGCGACCATATTGTGCTTAGGGCATGATTCAAGAACAGCCATGGTGAATAAATTAGTGATCGTCGGTTGAGAGAGAGATTAGGGCTTGTATGGAAGAAAATATTGGAGAGTGATTACGTAAGGGAACTATGCAATTGAGATGGGTTTATATAGGTTTAGCAAACCTAAAATCAATGAAACCGTTTCAAGTTACACTTTGTACCCTTGGCGGTATTTTCTTCAACGTCTCTATAGCGGTACTAACTTTGCCCAACGGTACTAACTTTGCACTGTCGGTACTAACTTGTGCCTTTCAAAAAAATGAACAAGTTTGGCAACAACAATACTTCAATACCGTCTTTATCTCTTCCCAAGGACTCTTGAAAACCCAAAGAACTTCTTGAAATTCATCACCGATGGTTAAAAATGCTTTTGCACACTGAACACTTCATACAAACTATACCACAATTCATATTGCCTCCCCTTAACTAATGTAGCTTATGGATTGATCATCCCAATAGTAACAACCAAGAACTAGAACCTACTAACATCAAATGCCTTGGTTAGAAGATCAGCTACATTATCATCATTGTGGATTTTAAGCACATGTATACGTTTCTTCTCATAAGCATCCCTGATGACTAATGGCAATATGCTTTGTTTTGGAGTGATATACTGGATTCTTGACAATGCATATTGTGCTTTCATTATCAATGTAGATCTTTGTGTTCATGAAATTGAACCCATAGTCTAACATTTGATTTTGAATCCATAAAACTTGTCCACATCAATTTGCAGCAGCAACATATTCTGCCTCTATAGTAGAAGTAGCCACAATGGTCTGCTTTTTGCATTGCCAAGAAATAAGTCTTCTGCCAAGAAATTGACAACCTCCTGTTGTGGATTTCCTGTCAAGATTTGCTCTAGCATAGTCACTATCTGAGTAGGCTTCCAGGTCAAATAAGGACACTCTAGGATACCAAAGACCTAGTTTGGGTTTGCCCTTTAGATACCTAAAGATTCTCTTAACAGCACTTAAATGAGAGGTCTTTGGAGTGACCTGAAACCTAGAACAAGCACAGACTGCAAACATAATATCAGGCCTAGAAGCAGTCAAATACATTAAAGAACCAATCATGGATCTATAAAGATGGACATCCACATCACTGGCTTCCTCGTCCTTGACTAAAGGCTTCTGGGTCTCAATTGGTGTACTAGCAGTCTTAACATTGACAAAGTCAAACTTCTTCAGGATTTCTGCAACATATTTATCCTGACTAATAAAGATGCCATCTGCTTTCTGTTTGACTTGTAATCCAAGACAGAAGGTGAGCTCTCCCATAGAACTCATCTGAAATCTACCCTTCATTAATGCCTCAAATTCATCACACCAAGATTTCTTTGTAGAACCTAAATGGGTAATTCGGGTGTTTTATAACTTGTGATCTCTTAACTCTCTCAAACATAATTCTTTGTACTTTTCAAAGGTGTAGTTTAGGGAATTTTTGTGGTATTTGGTTATAAGGATGTGATATTGCGTGAGGACACACAATCGTTTTTAGTGTGGGAAATTTTGATAAGTGTAAAATACCCTATTGTATTACCTAAAATAAACCAATTAAACCCAAAAAGTCCAAAAATGCAAAAAATATGTTGTATTGTGTTTTGTGTATGCAGGTAGGATATTTATCATAAAATCACAAGAGGAAAACAGTCAAAAACGAGCAAGCACGGAAACGAGAATTGAAGAGTACATAAAAGAAGCCAATGATCAAAAAAGCCCGGGCGAGCCGTAGGATAAAAGTCAAACCCTCAGTCAAAGTGGTCATATCATGTGTCAAACAAAAAAGTCAACAAGACCCAAAATATTCCATTTAAGCCCCTCAACCTTCAGAAAAATCCATAAATGGTCCCAAAGCCTAATTGGGCCTTACCCGGATCCTTAAACCCAAAACCCTAGCACATTCACCTTTTTATAAAACAAGGGCCAGGTTTGCAATTTCTAGTAACTAGGTTATAACTAGAAAGAGAGAAAAGGAAGAACGGGGACTAGAAGTGTCACAAATCTCAAAGGTCCAAATACTGATTTTTGTTACCCAAAGCAGTTAAAAGGGCCTTGCGAATGAACAATTACATGTTCTATTCATCTTCCCAATTACCCTCCATTTACATCAAGGGGCAAATAGAAATTGAAGGTTTACTATAATTTTATAAAAAAACTTAATTAAAACTACAAACAACTCTAAATCCTATCTCATAAACCTAGTTATTTGGTTGGTGTTTTACGTACCTATAAAATATATAATAATAATACTACTTAGGTAAATTCCAACTATTCACCTTTAACTAAGGTAAAAAGTTTAAAACTTACAAAAATAATATATAAAATATATAATATACGTATGTTTAACCGGGCAAGTATGATCACCCGGGTCGTTTCCCCAATGACTAGTGAAATTGAAACCACGTTTTAATTTCGGATCCTGATTTGAATAGAGCGAAGATATTTTGGATAAGCTATTTCTACTAATTAAGAAGCAACAAATAATGACAATTAAGCAAATAAACAAATTTTTAAATCCCTAAAATGTAAACTAAAATTTCACTAAATAAAGAAAAGTTGCCGAAAATTATTAAAAATAAAAGCCCTATTTTTTATCTTTTTATAAAAGTTTAATTAAACTAATTAAAACTTAACCCTAATTATTAATTAAAACTTAATAAACTAATTTAAAACTTAACTAATGGACTAATGATGCAAAAAGGAAAAGGACTAATGGGGAAAACACTTTCTGACGGGGGAAACTAACTGGCAAACAACTAAAATCGAAAAGTTACACTTTCTACCCTGAGAATCTATCCCGACAACAAACTAAGTCCCGATTTAAGGTCAAATTTGAAAAGTGCTTAAAATGAAAAACTCAAAGGAGCAAAGTTGTAGATAGAGCTAGTGGGAACAACTTTAACAAAAACACTATAGTCTGAAACTCAAAGATAAGTTCTAAAAAGAGCTTATTAATAAGCTGTTACAGAAAGTAGGGCTTATCCCTTGTTTTTAGAAAATAAGCTATAAAAAACTCAAAACTAGATCAAAATGAAAAAGGAAAGAAGTTCTAAAGAGCTTATGATATCCTTAATCTAAAAATGAAAAGAAAATAAAGCTTAAACTACTTTTATGCTACTGAAATCGATCATGAAGTAAGCAAACTCAGGAGATAAGCAAAGAAACTCAAGATTAAAGCAAGATAAAAACTTAATAAAGCTAAATTAGACTCTAAAACTTTGAAGACTTATAAAACGACTTATAATCTATCTAATTAAGCTAGAAAATCTAGATCCATAAGCTAAATTATCAAATTTAAATCCTAAAGTTTCTAAGTACTGTTTTTGGCTTTTTCACTTTTTGACAGCAAAAATAAGCTAAGATAAGAAGCTAGAAAATGAAATTAAAGACTTAAACTATATTAAGCTATATTAAAACTTAAATCCTACTGAATTTAATAAGCTAAATCTTTAAAATTACTTATCTAAACTAAGCTATGAACACAGCAGTACTAACTGAGGTTAGTACTGCTAGTGTAAATATTTCAGCAGTACTTTCAAGAGGAAGTACTGTTAGTGTAACTTGACTTTTGAAAACAAAAATAAGCAATGAAATAAGCTAGGAAATGACAACTAAAACTAAATTCTTAATAAGCTAAAGCTAAACTTAATCCTACTGAAATTAAAGCTAACAGTATTAACTTGTGAAAGCAGTACTAACTTGGAGGTTAGTACTGGTAGTGCAAAGGGTCAGCAGTACTAACTTAGGTTAGTACTGTTAGTGCAATTTTGAGATTGCACTAAACCAAACACTACTTAACCATCATGACAGATTTGAGAAAAGCTTTTTAAGAGAAATTTAATGAACAAACACTAAATACCAGATAAAAACTAGCTTAAAACAAACTTAACAATCATGATTAAACAACTGAATAAGCTTTAATCTAAGATCTAAACTATTTAAACTAATATTTTTGGATTTTATGAGTTTTTATGACAGAAATTGATAACTAAAGATCTATAACTACTTAAGCAAAAACAGATGAAGACAAACAACTAATAAGTACTAGAAGAGACATTTAAACACTAATAAGCAAAGAGAATAAGCAAATAAGCAAATCTAAACATAGCAAGCAATAACATCAATATTAAAAACTAGAATTTAAAGGAAACTGAAAGAGAAACTTACAAACTCCTCTAGCTAAACAAGAGGACCAATTAAGGCAGCTACAAGCTCTCTAGCTTATGAGTAAGCTAGAGTATAAGTCCTTGGGATCTCTTCCAAGGTAAGATCCCCTTCCAAAAGCTTAGATCCAATAAGATCCATGTAAGTTTTAAACTAATTAAAGGTTTAGATAAGATTAATACTGAATTCAAACAGCTCTATTTCAGCTTATAGACTGAAAGAGCTTAATATGAGCTTATTGAAACAATATGACTTATTAAGAGAGCTTATGACTTTATATGAGAGCTTAGATAATGAGATTTAAAACACTAAAGACTGAATTTTATTAAATGAAAAAGCTGATTACATTACTTGAAAAAGGAAAACTTACATTTAAGAAATAGAATACGAAATAAAAATTACATAAAAACTTAAATTCGACTACTAAAAACTAGATTAAAAAGAAAAATTCAAGACTCCTTGTGTGTGTGAGAATGAGGCCTATTTATAGTGCCCAGCTGAAGCTTCTAGGACCTCTAGCCCTGCTTTTCAATCTTTCAATCTCTGCCATTCATTTCTTCAATCATTTGATCATCAATTGTGGCCGTTTGATCAAGATGTGGACACCTGAGGATTGCCAGCGTGTCATTCCCTTGATGTGACGTTTGTGTTAGTTTTGTGAGTGATTTAGCACAAAAACTCACATAAACTTGTGCTTCTTTAATTGTCGACATGGCTCTTCTTTAATGAATCCTTTGATAAAGACTAATTTGACCCTGGGTTTGTGATGTAGACCTCTTGAATTGACTTAAGCACCCTCTAATTTTGATTTGCCCCTTGTTTTACCATGGCAGTGAAAATGGGAGAGACGATGAATAGTAAAAGTGGTTCCCGCTCCTTTCTTGACAGTTAAAACTGTTGAACTTTGGGAGGATTGCACTTTTGGTCCTTGTCTTTCTTTTTCATTCTTTCAAGTTATAAATAACTTTTGGAAATTGCAAGAATGGCCCTTGTAGATGAAAGTTGGCTAAGGCTTTGGTCTTTTGGGGCTTCGGCTTTGTACTCTTTTGATTCTCGTGTCCGTGTTTGCTCACTTTTGACTGTTTTCTTGTGATTTCTGACTTATCCGTACCTGCATACACAAAACACAAATACAAGCATATTTTTGCCATTTTTGGTCTGTTTTGGGTTTATTTGGGTTATTTTAGGTATAAATAGATATGTGTATTTTACACCTATCAGTTCCACTCCGTCAAAAATCGTGTACACACTCTTTTTAATCTTGAAAAGTTCTTTAGAGCTTTTACACTTTTGATCCCAAGGAATGGATTCATCCATTCGTTTTT
>BQNB010005089.1:43258-71914 GCA_026074375.1 Tanacetum coccineum | reverse complement strand
TCAAAACTAAAATCACGTTTGCATTACAAGTATATATAGAACTTTATTGTTTAATAAGCAATCGTTCATAAGTATTGTACAGATAACGTTTCAGGCGGCGACATCAAAAAAGCAATAAGTTATCTAATAGAATAATATGCAATGATTCTTATAAAATTATGATGCTTCATTTGTTAAAAGTAATGTATTATTTCAAGACCAGGTAGAAATAAAATGAGTCACTTACAAGGTGATAAGCTCATATCTCCCACTGAATTTAGACAACATTACATGTGCGTCTATATCAGTCCTAAAATGCATTGCTCCAACTGGATAAGACAACATTAAATGTGTGTCTATACTAATGAAGTACAAGTAGCAATTTATTTACTTTTCTACTCTTTGAATATAGGCACATTATCACTAATGTAAGCCTCACGGACTAGTAAACATGTACTTAGATTTTCAAGGAAGTGCATCAAGTTCTACTATATATATGATGGACTAGCCATCAATGTCATTCTTTAACTTGAAAGTTTTGCATGCAATTCCTCCTTCTACAATACCTCAAGGGTGTGCAGAATCTTTGGAAAATATTGAGTTAAGGAAAAATACTAGAAAAACATGCTAGTAATTTCCTTTTCTCTTTCGTGATTTATAGAGATTTCCATTTCTAATTATTAAAACTCATACTATGTCTTGATGTTTCAAGATGTATCATTTTGGTGGCTATAGAAAACATGTTCTCTAGTCATCCAAATAAGATGTTCTTGAAAAAATAAAAATAAAAACAACAAACTAAATAAAAAATCAAAAAAAAGTCAAAAACACTAAAAAAAAAAGTATCTAAAAAAATACTATTATACAAACACAAATCTAACAATAGAAATAAACAACAGACTTAAAAATAAATAAATATACACAAAAAAAAAAAAAATAAAAAAAAACATAATAAACAAAAAAAACAACAAAAAAAACATAAAAAAAAAAAAAAAAAACTAAAAAATCAAACATATAAAAAAAAACAAAATAAAAAAGAATTAAATACACACTAACATAAAAAAAATAAAAAAAAAAAAAGACATAAAAAATAAACATTAAAAACATCTCTTCCTAAATACACAAAATCTAAAAAAAAAACATAAGAACAATAACTAACACCAAAACACCAATCAAATTAAACACAAAAACAACAGAATGAAAAAAAAAATAAAAAAAACACAAAAAGAAAAAACAAACAAATAAATCTAACACTAAAAAAAACACTAAACTACTTAACAATACCTAAACAAGAAACATAAAATAAAACAAAAAAAAAAAAAAAAACATCCTAAAAATAAAATATAAAAAAAAATAAAAAAACAAAAGGAAAAAAAAGAAAAATAAAAAACAAACAAAAAAAAAGACAAAAAAACACTAAAAAAAACACAAAAATAAGACAAAACAAAAAAAAAAAAAGTAAAAAATAAAAAAAAAAAGAAACGAAAAAAACAATGAAGCCAAAACAAGACAACAGAAAAAACACAAAAAAAAACAAAAAAACAAATACAACAAAAAAACTAAACACTAAAGAAAAAATAAAAAAGACTAAAAAATAAAATACAACAAAAAAAAAAAAAAACAAAAAAAAAAAACAAAAAATAAATACAACAACAAAAGAAAAAAACTAAATATAATAAAAAAAAACTAAAAAATACAAAACTAAAAAACCAATAGACAACAAAATTAAAACACTAAAAAAATAAAACAAAAAAAACAAAAAAAAAGAGAAAAAAATCTAAACTAACAATAAAAAACAAACACAAAAACACAATTCAAACACTATAATTAAAAAAAATAATTAAAAACAAAAAAAAAAACTAAAACAAAAAAAACATGAAAGAAAACTACAAAAAAAAAAAAAAAAAAAAAAAAATTCAAAGAAAACAAAAACTAAAAAAATAAAAAAACAGTCCTAAACAAAAAAAAATAAAAACAAAAAATACAAAAATAAAAACACAAAATAAACAACAAAAAAAAAAAAAAAAAAGAGAGACCAACGAAAAAAAAAGAAGTAACAAAAAACAATAACTAAAACTACTAAAAACACAAAAAAAAAAACAATAGGAAAAAAAAAAAAACAAAAAGAAAAAAAAAAAGTAAAAAAAAAACTACAAAAACAAAAAGCAATACAAAAAAAAAATAAAATAAAAGAACTAAAAAATAAACTAAAAAACAACAATACGATAAAAAAAACAAACAAAAACTAAATAACTAAAAAACAAAAATAAAAAAAAAAACATAAAACAAAAAAAAAGCAACAAAAAAAAAAAAATCTGAAAAAACACTAAAAATAAACAAAAAAACAAACAACAAAAATAAACAAAAACCTATAAAAAAAAAACAAACGAGACAGAACCTACAGACAAAACAAAAACCTATTACCAGTACAAAAAAAAACACACAAGAACAAAAACTAAACACACAAAAAAAAACAATCTAGCTAAAAAAAACAAAACAAAACAATACAGCAAACAATAAAAAGCAAACAAATAACATAAAAACAAAAAAAAAAAAAAAAAAAAAAACAAACACACACAAAACAATAAACAAAAATACCAAAAAAAAAAGAAAAAAAACAAAATACTAATACTACTATAGTACAAACGTGCGTAAATATAAAAAAAACAACAACACGCCAAAACAAAGAACTAAAACTAAAAAAAAAAAAAAAAAAAAAATAAAAGACTATTAAACAAAAAAAAAACAAAAAAGACAAAAAAACCCAAAAAAAAAAAAAAAAGAACAAAAAAAAAAAAAATATAAAAAACACAATACGAAATTATACTACAAAAAAAAATCACAAAACACAAAACAAAAAAACACCCTAAAAAGACTAAAAACAAAAAACCAACAGCATAAACACAACATGAAAAATAAAAAAAAAACAACAACACTAAAAAAACACACCATAAAAAAACTACAACAAACGATCTAACAAAAAACAAAAACAAAAAAAAATAAACAAAGCTACAAAAACTAACAAAAAAAAAAAAAAATAACCTAACAAAAGAAAAAAGAACACCAAACTACAAAAAAAAAAAACAAACAACAACAAAACAAAAAAAACAAGAGTCTACACTACAACAACTAAAAAATACAACTAAAACAATAAAAACAACAAAAAAAACAAAAAAGCACTAAAACTAACAAAAAACTTACTAAACAACACAACAAAAAATAAATAATAAAGAAAAAAGACAACTAAAAAACAAACAAAATACATTAAAAACATAAACAAAAAAATAAACAAAATAAAAAACATAAAAAATAAAACAACAATAACAACACATAAAAAAACAACCAAAACCTAAAAAAAAAACAAAAACAAGAAAACACTAAAAAAAACAAAACTAAAAAACAAAAGAAAAAAACAAACGAATAACAATCAAAACTCAAACAAATACAATCAGAAACAACCAAAACACGAACAATAAAAGAAACTCAAAAAAAACAAAAATACAACCAAAACAACAAACAAACAAAAAAAACAAACACACAACGAAAAAACAAACACAAAAAACTCTTAAGAACACAAACACATACAAAAACAAATTAAATCACAAAAAAAACACATTAAACACGATAAAAAAAAAAAAAACAAAAAAAATCTAAATAAGAACAACACACAAAAACATTAACTAAAACAAAAAACAAAAAAAAACAAAACCTAAAAAATGTAAAATATAAAAAATAATAAAAAAACTACATAAAAAAACAAAAACAAACATCTAAAATAAAAACATAAAGCTAAAAAAAGTCAAAATAAAACAAAAATAACAAAAAAAAAACAAAACATAAAAAAACAAAAATAGAAAAAAAAGATAAAAGAACAAAAAGACTACAAAAAAAGAAGAAACAAAATAAAACGAAAAATCAAAAAACTAAAAAAACAAAAAGAAAAAAAAAAAAAAAAAAAAAAAACCAAAACTAAAATAATAAAACAAAAAAAAACAAAATCTACTAAAAATAAAAAATCACAAAAAACATAAACTATTAAAAAAACCCCAACAATAAAAAATAAAAAACAAAAATAGATACAAAAACAAATATAAAAAAAAAAAAAGAAACTAAAAAAAAAAAAAAAAAAAAAATAAACATCTAACAAAACTAAAACTAAAAAAAAAAAAAAAAAAAAAAAAAAAAAAAAGATACAATAAAAAAAATAAGGAAATAAAAAAAAACAAAACTAAACAAAAAAAACCAATAGAAAAAAAAAACAAAAAAAAAAAAAAACAAAAATCTAAAAAAAAAGAATATAAAAAAACTACAAAGAAAAAAATCTAACAAACACAAAAACACAAAAAAAAAAGCATTCAAAAAAAATAATAAAAAGAAAAAAAAAAAAAAAAATATCTAGAAAAAAAAAAAGAACTTAAGAAACTAACTAAGAAATATAAGCAAAAACAAAAAAAAAAAAAAAAAAAAAAAAAAAAAACAAAAACTAAAAAAGATAAAAAAATAAAAAAAAAGTAAAAAAACAAACTAAAAAAAAAAAGAACAAAATCAAACCCTAAAAAACAAAAAAATAAACAAAAAAAAAGAACAAAATAAAAAAATAAAAAAAAAAACCTAAATCTAAAAAAAAAAAAAAAAACACAAATTAATACAAAAAAACAGATAAATAAATAAAAAAAAAAACAAAACTAAACAACAAAAAAAAAAAGCAAAATAATAAAAAAATAAAAGCAACAAAACCAAACAACACTCTAAAAAAAAAACTAAAAATAAGCATAATAAAAAAAAAAATATATAAACACACAAACAAAAAAAAAGAAAAAAAAAAAACAAATAAAAAAAACAACAAATAAAAAAAAAAAAAAAAGGCTAACAAATATCTACAATCAAAAAATAAAACCTCTAAGCAGCACAAAAATTAGATACCAAAAAACCGAAAAAACTAAAAGGGGACAAGAAAAGCTAAAACTAACAAAAAAAAATCTACAAAACCAAAACAAAAACAAAAACATAAAAAACGGCGAACTATAGAACCAAACAATACACAAAATCTAACAATAAAATAACAAAAAAAAAAAAAACAAAAAGACTAAAAGGAATAGAAATAACAGAAAAAAACTAAAAAAAACAAAAAAAAAAAGAAAATACAAAACAAAAAAAAAAAACAAATAAACAAAATAATAAAATATCACAAAAACGAAAACAAAACACAAACAAAAAAAAAAAGACAAACAACTAATAATAAAATAAAAACAAAAAAAACAACAACACAACACAATTAAGAAACAATAACAAATAAAAAAAACACCTAAATAAAAAAAAAAACAAAAAACTAGCTCTAATACAAAAAAAAATAACAGAAAAAAAGAAAAAGAACTAAATAAAAAAAAAAAAAAAACTAGAACTAAAAAAAAAAAGAGAAAAAAAAAAAAAAAGAAAAATCAAAAAAAAAAAAACGCGAAAAAAAAATAACAAAAGAAAAAACAAAATCAACACATAAAAAAAAAATAAAAAAAAAAAAAAAAAAAAAAATCTAAAAATAACTAAAAAAAAAAAAAAAAATCACACAAAAAAACCAAACAAAAAACAAACGTAAACTACAAAAAATAAAAAACATAATATCTAACATAAATAAATATACAACAAAACTAACAAAACAAAAAAAACACAAAAAAAAAAAAAAAACAAAAAAAATAAAAAAACATATAAAACAAAAAACTCAAAAACAATAACAAAAAAAAAGCAAAAAAATAACAAGATAAAAAAAAACAAAAAAAAAAAAAAAACAAAAAAACAAAAAAACCTAAAAAAAAAAACATATCTAAAAAAAAACAGAAAAACAAAACAACGATAAAACAAAAATAAAAAAAAACAAAAAAACAAAAATAAATAACTAAAAAAACAGAAAAAAAAAAAAACATAAAAAAAAAAAAATAAATCTAAAAAAAAAGAAAATAAAAAGACTAAAAGTCAAAAGATAAAAAATAAGAACTATAAAAAAACACTAAAAAAACAAAAAAAAAAAAACTAAAAACAAAAAAAAAAATAATCTAAAAAATAAAAAAAATCAAAAAAAACAAACAAAGAAAATACAACAAAAAAAAAACAAAAAAAAACAAAAAATAAAACAAAACATAAAAAGAAAACACACTAAAAAACAAAAAAAACTACAAAAACAAAAAACTAAAAAAACTAAAGATAAAACAACACTAACATAAACAATAAATACAAATTCAAAAAAAAATCTATAACAAAATAACCAACCTAACAAGATAAGAAAACAAAAAAAGCAAAAAGAACACAAAAAAGACAAAAATAAAACGCAAAAACAACACAAAACAAGAACGACAAAAAAAAAAAAAAAAACCAACAAAAAAAAACAACAACAAAAAAGAAAAAATAAAACAAAAAACAATAGCAAATAAAAAACCAACACTAAAAAAAAAAACAAAAAAAAAAAAACAAATCATAACAAACTCACACAAAGCAAACAACAAACAAAAAAAACAAAACTACTAACAAAACCCTACTAACAAACAATAAAAACACAAACAAGATAATCTAACACAAAAATCAACAAAACATCTAACAAAAAAAATAACACATAACACACGCAAACAAAAAAAAAAAAGAAAAAAAAACAACACAAAAAAATATATGTACTCTAGAACCTAAAAAACACAAAAGAAAAAAAAAATAAAAAGAAAAAATAGAATAAGTAAAAAAAAATCTAGAAAATAAATAAATCAGAACATAATAGACAAAGATGAGAAAATAATAAAATCACCTCAAAAATAAAAAAAAGGAAAACTTAATAAATAACAGAAAAAGAAAAAAAAACACATCAAAAACTTAAATGACAAAAGTCTAAAAATAAATCTAACAAAAAAAAAAGAGAAGAAAAATATAAAAACGCATAAAAAATGCTTCTATAAAAAGGGATAGGAAAAAAGTAAAAAAAAGGCCCGACCCCGATCAACTGGCTCGCCACTGCTCTTACACCTCTCCCTCGTCTAGCCACCCCCAGCCCCCCTAACCCCCCGCCACTCCTTCACTCCCACCCGTCACCTCCTCTATAAGAAGACACCTTCTCAAGCCACTGACGACAAACCCTCCAGCACATTCCTAAGACCACTCAAACCCCACAACTTCTCTCGTACCCCCCCTCCGTACCAAACCCATTTAACCTACCCCACACGCCCCTGTACACCTCAAAAACTACACCTCAATCTCATCACACAAATTCCTCAACCACAATATCTATCCTCACCACCCCTTCCTACTCTTGCCTCTTCCCCTTTTCACTCTCGTCCTCTTATCGGCCCTCTCCTACCCCCACCTGAAAATATTGCCTCGGCGTCCAACCCCCCACCACGCACTAAATATAAACCTCTGCTATCTGAGTACTACCCCCCACTCCCCTACCGCCCACTCCCCCCCTCGAACCCGCTCTGCCCTACCGACTTCCTTCCCTCTCCCACACAATCCACCCTACCCCCACACCCGGGCCCACCCCAACGTGTACAGGCTCCCCCCCTATTCCGGACCTTGCCCGCTACCTCCCCCACCCCACCCTACCTACCGCACTCTGTACAGCAGTCCCCACACCTTCTCTCTCCCCCCCTGAGCTCAACACGCTACCTACCATAGCCCCCTTACGCTTCGCAAACCCCACCCACCCACCGCCTCACCCACCTAACCCCTGCACACCCTCCAACCACCCCCACCTCCCCCCCCGGCTCACCCCCCCCGCGCACACCTTCTCGGTCTTCCGACTTCTCCAACTACCACCCCACCATAACCCTGTCCCCCCACTAACAACCTCGCCTATTCACCTCTCCCACGCCCCACCCTAACTCTCATTCCCCGACGCCGGAGCCCCCTGCATCCATCTCCTGCTGCTCGTACCCCCTTAACCCTTGATCACAATCCCCCTCCACCACAACCCATCCCCTCCCCCCCCCCCGAAAAAATAGTGACACCCTCACCTCACTCCGAGCCCGTCCTCCTCCTCATATCCTCCCCACCATCTTCCCCACCTCCACACCTCCCCCCCACCGTCCTACGCACACAACGCACTCCTGAGTCCATGACCTCACCACCGGTGCCCTTCCGCCCCGTCCAATCCCAACCCGAGACTGATCGTTACTCCCCTACTCCTTCCCCCCGCCTTGATCCCCCTAGCAAATCGCCCACTCCCCCCTTCGCCACCCCCCCCACCCACCCTTTATTATCCGCACACAAATTCCCCCCACAAGTCTAACTCCGGTCCCCACCACGCCCCCTCATCACTACCTAACCAAACACAATATACTATCCATGCGCCTCTCAAACACCCATACACCAAACAACTCCCCACCCACCAAAATACATTCTCCATATCAAGTCTTAAACATTATTGATTTCAGAACGACACCATGAACACTCGCCCACCACCACAACCTAACTAGCTACATAAAGATTTGTGCGTATAATGAGACATTACGGCATTGGCAACTTCAAATAGTTCCCTCAACCTCAATCTTCCATGAACAGTATAAAGGCACTTGACTGATCTTAACTAACAAAGAAGAGACCTCCTAATAATAGCCTTCTCAAATCAAAAAAAACAAATAGTGAGGGTCAATTGAAACAACCAATATGTTTAAGAAATCTGTTTGGCCTACAATTCCATCCATTTAAATAACCAAGTACAATGAATAGTATTATATGAAACATTAAATCCTTTTACAATAACTATCCAATTTAAAAACTTCACACAAAAAATAAAAACACCAACAGGCAGAAGTACCCCTAAATTGAGGATAACCACCATCCAAAACATATTCAAAAGCTATCCATGAAACATATTCAAAAGTATATTTGACTCCAACACTATGGAAAAACTTGAGCAATTTCCTTATACAACATATGGGACTCTATTTTATAGTAACCGAGAAACCAATGTCAAGCTGGCATGTTTAGTGCCTCGAGTTAAGGTCTCTCCCGCTTAACTCGATTAAGTCATGCAATTTGAGAACTATGAAAATATGTCTAGGTCTCACTGCTAAAAATGTATCAACCAGGGTTACAATTTACCTCGACGTCTAACGCAGGAGCAAAAATGTAATTAGCAAGTTAAGCTCAATCAATTGACGAGAATAGATTTAAAATTATGACAGAGTATTAGATTTTGATAAAATACGTGATCACAAGTGTGTACTGAGGAAGCAAGCATATCATCATTCGCAATCACAATTTAAAAACCAATTTTAACTTAAGTCTAATCATTGTTTTACTTTTATGTGTGTCAAGTTTTCCATTTTAAGGACTAATATATATAACCTAAGTGGAATAAATATTAGTTTGGACAATACATAGATTAAATAACAACCATAACAACTATTAAGTGTTATTTTTATAAAAACAAGGATTTAGTTTCAAATCATATTTAAACTTTAAATTAAATCAAAGATTTAGTCTTAAAAACGATTTGCGTTTTATTTCAATTTTTTATAAAAAAACATTTGCAAGTTATATATATATGAAGCAAATAAATAAACAATACACAACCATAAGTATGCAAAGCCTCAACCGATGAAAAACCTATGCTTGGTCTCGTGAGCCATCACGAAAACCAAGAGGCCAACTAAGGGTTAACCAAACAACCACAAAGAGGGCTCCCACTTACTCCAAAACCTATCAAGAGCAAGTGGAACCCCAAGTGAACGAGATGCTAAAATCTACAAGAAAATTCCAGCTGTCTTCATGGGCCTGAAAGTCTTAGAATGATTCTTCCCCAAACTAAGCTCCAGTTGAATAAATTGTATCCCTATGAGTTGTGAACCTGCACAAACAATTTTGGCTTCTAACTCCTTACAGAACTCTGGGAAATTCATTTTTACTAAAAGTTACTCTAGCAGCTCCGAATTTGACTTTACGCCTTTAACTCTTTCGCCCTTCAAATCCAAAAATCAGTTACAACATTTTGATGACTAAATACACTTTACCTATCATCTAACTACTATAATGTGTCCAAAAATGGCTACAACAAAGATTAAAATCATACAAAATGAGCCGAAACAATGGCAAACCTAAAACTGAAAATTAAATGCAAAATACTAGCGAATCAAGTCACAAATGGCCAAGGTTTTCATCGGCTTTGCATACGAAACATAATAATATCATAATATCATGTGTAAACAAGGTGTTTACTAAGTCCATGGCCAAACATGCATGTATTTGCCATGGAAACAAAGTAAATAGGAAGAAATAACTTGTTAGTCAACGAATCAAAAAAATAAATTAACTAGAATTAAAATCCCGATTGGTATGTGTAACCTATGGTCTTAGGGTCATTAAACACTGATTTTAAGACCTTTTAATTATCATATTATTACTAAATTAATTATCCCAAGGGCTGATGATGATATCAAATAACGTCACTTTTATAGCATCATTTATCCCATGTAAATTACCCATTTTGTATGAATATTGCAAGAATTGGTACTTAATTTCTTTAAGTTGTTATATCCCTTCTCTTCTTCTCCTCTTGTAGTCGATGAAACTAACACCCCCTATGGGAAAGGTGTTTTGAGTTTGACTATTTGTAGTATTCTTGATCGTTGGTTCGTGGAACTAGCATTTGGGTGATATTGGTTAATGTGTAGTGTGGATACACGTAGAGGTTTCTTACTTTAGCAAATCAAAGGGTTTTGGTTTTGCATTTATTACACACATGTGTGTACTCGAAGAAGTCTTGGTTCTTTACTAGCTTGGTTGCTAGAGTGTTTTTCTATCTGCTGATCATGCTGAAGGTTGTGCCCTAGCTTTCTGTTAAGGTACTTTCGATGTAAGATAGGCATCGATCTTGGGTTTTCTTTGTGCCGTTGCTTTGTAATCATTGTTGTTCATTTTTTGGTTTATGGAGAAGCGGGATAATTTGAATAAGGGAGAGAGGTTGGGAGAGAAGCCTACTGATAAGGTGAATATTGATGAGGTAAGTGCTCATGGTGAGGAACTTCTATGAAGTGTTTCTGCTGAGGGGGAGGCATTGCTACATGGTGTGGCTGAGCGATTGAATAAACTTGGTCCAGATTCTGATATAGATATTATGGTTTCTGATGTTAATGCTCCTAACATTCGCAATCATGATGTTGTTGTTGAATGTTATGTTCAAGAAAAGTGCTTATTATTAGATATTGGTCTTTGTATAGTTTTGATTAGTTTTATAGTTTTATTATTAATTATAATGTAATAAAGTCTATCTTGGTCAAAGTTAAGTAATGTTGACCAAGGTTTGACTAAACTTAGGAAAATAGAGTATGATAAGCAATAAGTATAAATACCCATCTAGGAGGGGTATTTATGTAAGTCTTTACATTTGTTGTAATTCACTTCTCCTTCCTATTTCTATTTCCCTTTGAAATGAAAATTTAGAAAATGATGAAAAATACTCTCTAACTCCTCTCCTTTATTCTTAAGCTTTCGTATGATCACTACTATGCAAACATGACATATAACAAGTGGTATCTATCGTCGGGAGAGATCTAGCGTGTGTTTTGTGAATCAAATCGAGCTTAACCATGTGAAATTTCGATCTACAAGCTTTTTTATGGATGAACAGTAGGTTTCATATGAGTTAGATTTATGATTTGATGAGTTTTTGATCTTAAAACGCATAATAATAGCTTTCGTAAACAGTAAACTAGCTTTCGTAGCGTAGAATTTTGTCAATTTGGAAAAGATAACATTGATATTATCACTTAAAAATGCTTAAAATCAGATTGATAGAATATTACTAGGTTTCGTAGCTAAGAATTTACGTAAGTAAGACGTTTCTTGGATTTTATGAAAGCAGAGGTTATTTGGAATTTACGAAAGGAGGTTTCGTAAATTGGAGCTTTCAGTAACCGCTTGGTTTCGTAAACAGTGGAAGCTTTCGTAGAATTGTTGTTTCGTAAACAAGAGGTTTAATATCAAATACTTGGTTTTGGTTTCGTACTTCAAGCTTACGTATCACAGGTTTCGTAAGGAAGGTTTCGTAGCACATTTTCTTAACTGAGGGTTTCATAAAGAAGGTTTCGTATTACAGTTGAGGTTTCGTAACAGACGTTCCGTAACATTGTATTCATATTTGGAAGGTTTCGTATCTCATTGGAAAATGTTTCGTAACACAGTTTTGGGGTTTCGTAAACTGTTTCAGAGGTCTCGTACACAGTCACTGGGTTTCGTAGTACAGTTTTAGAGGTTTCGTAATACAGTTGGTGGGTTTTGTAACACTGTTTCATAGGTTCGTATCTCATACTTTCAGTTTCGTAACACAGTTTAAGAGGTTTTGTATCTTCTGATTTTGGATAATTAAGCTTTCGTAACAAGGCATAAGTGTTACTTAGACTTTCGTAACAAATCAAAGTTTAGTTTCTTCAAGGTTACTTCATTGTAATACAAGACAAGGTTGTAATTGCTCATTAACTTCACGATTACAAGACTTTATCTCCAAAACGATCTAAGTTTGCATTGTAAACATTTGATACAACATGTCTACTTCAAATCAACAAACTCTAGCAGATTTGGGAGTTAATGAAAGACTTCCAATGCTTGAAAGAGGGAATTATATTCCATGGGAAAGTAGATTCAGAAGGTTTTTGGATAATAAACTTGAAGAAGGGGAACAGATGTGAAACTCAATTCAAAATGGATGTTATGTGAGGCCAATGATTCCTGATCCAGATGGTTCTGTTAATATAAACGGTACTGTGAAACAAATACTTGAACCATTGTCCAAAATGACTGAGAGTAACAAGAAGCAATACATTGCTGATGTGAAAGTCATGAATTATCTTCTTCAAGCAATACCAAACGATATATACAATTCAGTGGATGCATGTAAAAACGCTAAGGAAATGTGGGAACAAATTAAGAGGCTGATGTTGGTTTTGATGTTACTAGCCATGTGAGACACTCACGTCTTATGGATGATTTTAACAAATTTGCAGCAAAAGAAGGAGAACCGTTAGAATACGTTTATGAAAGATTGACAATGCTTGTGAATATTATGGATCGTAATAATGTTCGTCCTATTCCAGTGTTAATCAACACTAAGTTTCTCACTTGTTTACAACCCGAATGGAGCAAATATGTCACCATGGTTCGTCACAATCAAACTGGAGAGACAGTTTCATTTGATATGTTGTACGATTCTTTAGTACAATTTGAACCACATGTTCTAGCATCCAAAGCAAAGAAAGCTGCCAAGAATCATGATCCATTAGCCCTTATTGCTCATTCCAATGCTTCTTCATCACAATCTTATGCAAATTATTCTTATTCACTGCAACCATATTATGTCACACATCCTTCATCAGTTGTTGACTATGAAGATGAATATCAAGAGGAGTTACAAGGGGATTCTCAAGTGGACAAGCTTACAACTACCATGATGTTATTAGCTTGAGCAATCACTTAAAAGTTCTCCACACCTACCAATAATCATCTTTGTACTTCAACAAACACAAGGAATCAAGACGTGATTCAGGATGGTCGAGTTGACATACAAACCAAGAATGCAGGTCATGGTGGCAATGGTAATAAGAATGCAGGGAGACAAAGCAGGAATCAAGCATTTAATGCAGGAAATGGAAATGATGACAACAATTAGATTATTCAGCGTGTTCCACGAACTGAGTTAATTTTGGGAAAGGCAAATGTTTAGTGTTATAACTACAATTAAAAAGGCCACTGAGATTGTCAGAAATCAAGAGTTCGTGATGCAAAGTATTTCAGAGAACAAATGTTGTTATCTATGAAAGATGAAGCCGAAAGCAACCTCACCACAAAGAAAATGACTTCATCCTTGACACTTCATATGGAGAAGAAACGATGGAAGAGTTAACTACTGCAGTCATGTTGATGGCTTGAATTCAACCAGCTGATGGTAATGCTGAAACTATGCCATCATATGATGCAAAGGCTGTCAGTGAGGTAAATGCTTCATCCAAGGTTCATGAACAAATAAGTCATGTGAAACGTGAAACTATTATTCAAACATCCGATGATTATCAAATTGATTCTAATATCATATTTGATGATCCATATGTGGAAAATAATGGTGGCACGTCTGACCATGAGTCAAATGATCATGACGAATATCATAAAATTCAAATGCTAGCATACGATGTTCAAAGAGAAGCTGAAAATCAGAAATGATTAAACAATGAGCTTAAAAAGCAAAAGATGTTGCTACAAAAGGAGCTTGAGACGTGTAAGGATCGGGTCAAAATGTTTGAATAAAAAACAATTCAATGTTCAAAATATAAAGAAACATGTAAAGAGTTGGAACGTAAATTACAAAATGATAAGAACACCATTGAGATAATTAAAAAAAAGATAACATTCCAAGTGATTTTTTCAAAATCAAAAATGAAAAGATAATAATTCAACATGAAACTCAGTTAGCTAAAAACGCTTTTAAAGAACAAGAAAATCAGTATCTTGAAGATATTGTTGATCTTGAAGAGAAAATGAGTTCTTATGATTGGATTGTTTATAAAATGGGTCAATCAATTCAAACAATTCACATGCTTGAAAAGACACCAAATAAAGTTTATGATCCTTTTCTTAATGTTGGGTTGGGTTACAAGAATCTCGAACGTCTTAAGAAGGCCATTGCAGCACAACTAAAAATGTATGATGGTGAAAAGCTTCATAATGCTAAATTAATAATTGATTCACCTAATTTCGAGGAAACTTTAGAAGATGCGAAAGAAATTCGATTGAAAATGAGAAACAAAATGGTTCAAATTAACTATGCAAAATTAAATGCGATTTATGAAACATTTGTTCCTCAATAAGACTTTTCTGTAGAACAAACATATTTTTCAATTCCTTCTACTTTTACTAATGGTTCTGCGTCAAAATAAGTCATATCGGATTTACCAATTCCAAAAATTCCTAAAGAGAGTAAATTGTTAAAAATGTTTGACACACTGGGTGTGGCAATTAATGGTTTACGTACAAGGATTGATAACACTCTTTTGGAAGACCGACAACGAAGATGGATGTCTGACAATCAAAATTCTTTAAGAGAGTTTTATAAAACTGATGTAATTCCGGTGTATGCTTTTTTATCAAAGAATTTGAAAGAACTTAAAAAAGAACTCATTGAAGAAGTTTAGGAAATGTTAAATATTTTTAAATCAATGGAACAGAAAGTTGATGGAAAATCTTCAAAAGAAAATATTCTTCAAAAAGAGTTCGATCAGCTTTTGGAAGTATTTTTGACAAGTGAAATTCAAAATTGTGTTTTGATTTCTATAGCAAAACAGAAAAATGAGATGTTAAATGCTGAACATGAGAAAAGTTCAAGTGACTCCAAAGATATCCAAGCCAATTTACTAAAGAGAATCAAAATTCTTAAAAATGATTTTCAGCGATCGCAAGCTCAAAGTATTGATTTTGAATTAAAGTTACAACATCAAAAAGATAAGATGGCATGTGATGTCTCTTGGAAGTCAAAATTGTCAACAATAAATAATGAGAACGTGTTGCTAAAAACTCAAGTGGATTCTATTGTTAAAGAAAGAGAAAATATCAAACTTGAATATAAAAAACTTTTTAATTCAATAAAAGCAACACGGACTCAACATCAAAAAGAGCTTGATGAGTTGATTGAACTTGTTAATCAAAAGACATATGCTTATGCTGATGTGCGTGCTCAGAATCAAGATCTTTTGATAACAATATCTGAACTCAAGAATAAGCTTAAAACTGTTGACAAGGGAAAGAATGTGAACACTAAGTTTAACAAATCTAAGACCTCAAGAACACTTCTTTATGTAACACCATTGCCTAAAAATATAGCAATTAAGGATAAGAAAGGGTCAAATTCTAAGGTCAATCCAGATAGGTTAAGACTAGTCACTTCACATCCTACACTAAAAAACGAGTAAGGTAAAAAAAATGAGAATGTACTTGCAAGAGAAATGTATAGAATCATAAAAATAGAGACACAAACACCGGATTCTAAAACTAACATACATGTTTCTAATTCCACAGGTGTAGAAAGTTCTAATAGTGTTAGAAGACCAAAGTCTAGGGACACCACATCGAAGAATAGAGTCTTAAAGAACACTAATGCTAAGAATTCAACTGCACATGTTCAGAAGATGCCATGTAGTGCTAGTATAGATTCTAATAAGTGTAAAACAATGAATTCGACTATATGTCATGCGGACAAAGGTGTATTAAATACCAAGAATGTAACTGCTGTAAATGACAGTTCGAATATTGTTTATGTTTCTTGCGGTAAAGATGTGTTTTTATTTTCTTATGAAAAATGTGTTGCTCGTTATGCTTTGACTAGAATTTCTAGTGTAAAAAGAGCCTTATTCACTACCCCTATAGCAACAAAATCTAAGAATTTAGGAGCTACTTCTGTAGTTGCGAAATCTAGATTAAGTGTTGCTAAAACCCCAACAGAAACAAAAAAGGTCTCTAGTGTAATACCACTATCCCCTAATTCTAGTCAAAGTAGGACACTTAGTAATTACATGAAAAACAAAATTGCAACAAGTAGAAAGTGGCAAAAATGGTTTGAATACCAACAAAGCTTTAATTGGACACCTAAGAGTAACACTGCTCAATCACTTCCTAGTGAAACAAAGAGTCGTATCCGTGTTCGTTCTACATCTAACACACCGGTTTCCACTCAGAAACGGGTAGCCAAACTATCCACTCTTCCATCTGCATTTGTTTCATGTGATGCAAGTGATCCAACTCATCCTTTGGATTGTTGATAGCGGATGCTTGAAGCATATGACTGGCAATCTTCAACTGCTAAGAAATATATTGAGAAATTCATAGGAACAGTCTACTTTGGGAGTGATCATTTCGCTGCAATAATTGGATATGGAGATTATGTTCAAGGCAATCTAACAATATGTGACGTTTTTTTTGTTGAAGGCCTCAGACACAACTTACTTTCGGTCGGACAATTTTGTGATGGAGATCTAGAAGTAGCCTTTCGTTCAAACACATGTTATGTTTAGAATTTAGAGGGTGATAACTTACTTACCGGTTCTCGTGATTCAAATATTTATGCTATCTCTATTTTAGAAATGGCGGCTTCTTCTCCAGTGTGTTTAATGTCTAGAGCCACATCAACAAAATCTTTGTTATGGCATCGCAAACTTTCTCATTTGAATTTTGGTACCATTAACCAACTCACGTCAAAAGATCTAGTTGATGGACTTCCGAAATTCAAGTATAACAAAGATCACTTATGTTCAGCCTGTGAACAAGGCAAAAGCAAAAGAGCTTCACATCCTCCAAAATTGGTTCCAAGCAAAGAATCCAAACTCGAACTACCCCATATGGATTTGTGTAAGCCAATGAGGGTTGCGAGTATCAATGAAATAAATATATTCTACTGATCATTGATGATTTTTCTCGGTACACCTAGGTATATTTTCTTCGTACCAAAGATGAGGCTCCAGATATGATCATCGATTTCATTAATCAAGTTCAAAGGAATCTATAGGCTCAAATTCTGACAATTTGAACTGATAATGGAACCGAATTCAAAAACGAGAAATTACGAGCATTTTATGCAAAGTTAGACATCGTTCATAAAACTTCAATTGCTCGTACACCTCAACAAAATGGTATTGTTGAACAACAAAATCAAACACTAGTCGAGGCTGCTCGAACAAAGCTTATCTTTTCCAAATCTCCTGAATTTCTTTAGGCTAAAGCTATTGCTACTGCTTGTATTACTCAGAATCGCTCTATTATACACACTCGATACAATAAGGCTCCTTATGAGTTGATTCGAGGAAGAAAACCCAATATTCAATACTTTCATGTGTTTGGATCTCTTAGTTATCCAACAAATGATCGTGATGATCTTGGTAAAATGAAACCGAAGGATGACATTGGTATCTTTATTGGTTATTCTGAGTCATCATGAGGATTTCGTATCTATAACCGCCGAACCAAAAAGATAATAGAAACGATCCATGTCAAGTTTGATGAACTCACAACTATGGCTTCTAAATGCAACAATTTAGAACCCGAAATTAACTACATGAATTTTCAAGATTCATCGAAAGATTCACAATCTGTACCTTCAAAAACAGACTTGGATAATTTTTTTGGTCCTATGTATGAAGAATACTATGCGACGAGTTCACAAGAAGTGTCAGATAACTCCGTTACAAATACTCTTGATAATGGAAACACTTCTTCATCATCGTTAATTATCGTTGAAGAAGATGAAGTTCCTCAAATAGTATCATCATCAGAAGAACAAGTTGCTACTGAACAAAACTCTCCAGTCTTGAATGAAAACACCGATGAATAATTCAAGAAGACGATGCATAATTTGATGGAAATATGTTCTATAATGCACCTCAAACTCCTATGTTTGAAAAAGCTGAGTCATCTTCAACATGTCAGGATCCATCAAATATGCACGAATTTCACCAAAAACATCGCTCAAGTGATAAGTGGACAAAAAATCATCCAAATAAACAAGTGATTGGTGATCCCTTAAAACCTGTAATGATAAGAAATCGACTTCAAACCGATGCAAAAGCTTGTATGTATGCACTGACAATGAGTACCATCGAACCGAAAAATATCAAGGAAGCTATTCTTGATCACAGCTGGATTGAATCCATGCAAGATGAGCTTAACCAGTTCAAACACCTTGATGTTTGGGAACTTGTCGAATGTCCGATTGGCAGAAACATAATCGCAGTTAAATGGATTTGGAAAAACAAGAATGATGCTGAAAATATGGTTATTTAGAACAAGTCTTGTTTAGTTGCCAAAGGATATGGTCAAGAGGAGGGAATCAATTTTGAGGAATTATTTGCACCAGTTGCAAGACTCGAAGCTGTCAGAATCTTTGTGGCAGATGCGGCTCACAAGAACTTTCCTATATATCAAATGGACGTCAAAACGGCATTTCTGAATGGTCCAATGAAAGAGGAAGTTTTTGTTTGTTAGCCTGATGGTTTTGTAGATCCAGACTTTCTGAACCACGTATATCGTCTTAAGAAAGCTCTATACGGTCTCAAACAAGCCCCTAGAGCATGGTATGAAAAGCTTTCCTCATTCTTAATTGAACACCATTTCACAAAAGGTATTGTCGATCCGATATTGTTTACAAGAAGACACGGGGATGACATTTTATTAGTTTAAATCTATGTCGATGACATAATTTTCCGGTTAACTAAACCAATATTTTCAACAAGATTTGCAAAACTAATGAAAGATAATTTTGAAATGCCAATGATCGGTGAAATAAAGTTCTTTCTTGGACTTCAGGTTCATCAATCTCCCTGAGGAATGTTTATATGTTAGTCACAATATAATATTGATCTTCTTAAGAAACATGGGATGGAAAAATGTGATACCATTAGCACACCAATGGCTACTACCAAACTAGATGCAGATTTATAGGGAACCCAAGTTGATAACACCAAATATCGTAGTATGATAGGGGGACTTATGTATCTCACTGCTAGTCGACCAGACATTGCCTTTGCGACATTTGTATGTGCGTGATGTGTCATTGTGTGGTGTTTATTTATGAAAGTTCAAGTTTAAAATTTATATTTTGCCGACTTAACCAAACCCAACACTTTAACGGGCAGTGTACCCGGTCGGTAGTAGTTTCATAGTAAGTAGGGTGTCGAACACTTAAAGCGAGGTTAAATCTCTTAATTTATTAATATTTTGGTTATCTAATCTAAGTTAATTCTAGTCTAAGTCAAACCTATGCTAATCCAATGTTAGTTCTAATTTTAATCCTAATAGGTAAAAGGGGGTTTTCAGCCTAGAGACTGGCACGGGTTTGATGGTGACTACAATCAATTCAAGACACTTTAACCCACGCAAGCAAATTAAAAGAAGATAAAAGAGCGGTCAAGCCTTATGATAGAAAACTGTATTAGCCATCATTAATCCGATTAGAAGTTGGTTTGTTTATTTAGTGCAATGATTACTTATCTTGAGGTGGCATATCATTCTTAAGACTTAGGCGGGACTTCTTCCTAAGACCTAGACACATTAATTCTGTCATAATTAAAGCATTCGCATAAAGCATCCTTATTTGCTGATTATAATCTATCTTAGGGATTAAAGCAATGGTGATCCTAGCTCATAGAGACTTTACCCACTTACTGCTTAACGACGATTTATACACTAGTAGTCCACTAACCAAGTCTTTTCCAATTAATTAGAACGTACTCGTTGATCCTAAGGGTCACCGACCGGTCCAACTAAGCTCACAATCTAAAGGCAAAGATAGGTCGTTAATTGTGATCCTATTGGTCTAGATGTATAAATTACTATATGGAGAGCTATCCCAGCATCTAGATTACTTGGTTCGTATCACTAGATCCAGTTGAATGATAGGTCGCGTATTAAAGTACATAAACAAGTATAACTTGATAAACATACACAAGCATACAATGATAAATTAAGCAATCGAGATATAAACAAAACCAAACATTCAGATATTTATAATAATGGCTAATACCCAAAGGTATTAGCCTTCAAACATCATAATTAATACAAGAGTAATGGTCTAGCCAAGGTAAACTAACCGAGTTAACGAATGATACCAAAAACTGAATGATTACAAAAGTATAAGAAATTACACGTTGTCTCCTATGGATTGGAATGCGTTGCAAGACCTCTTCTATACTTTTTCTCCTCTGAAAATCGACTTTTATGGTTTAGGTATCGAGAATATGATTTAGCACACTTAAAACTCGTTTTTAAGTTTTCTATTTATAGGGCCTGAAGTCGGTGCGACATGGCGTAGCGAATGGGTTTGATACGACTTATCGGGAGTTTCTTGGAGTAGGGACCACGTTTGATATTTTCTAGAATATTCACCTTTTATATCTTCAATACGGCGTATTGGTTTTCTCTGGATACGGCGTATTGATCATGTTTCCTTCGTGGTCTTTGGTGAGTGCAGGCACAGATACACCGTATCTTCCTTGATGGATACGGCGTATTGGTTGTCAGAACAATAATCTTCAAAATATCTTCGTTTAAGCTCCAGAATGCGCGCCTTTTGCTAATATTCACCAAGTACTCCATAATTACTGCAATTCTCAAATATAAATGATTAAGTAACAATTCTTTGCAATAATTATACAAAATGGGTTAATTACATGGGATAAATGATGCTATAAAATAGACGTTATTTGATGTCATCAAATATCCCCCCACTTGAATCCTACTTGTCCTCAAGTAGCCTTTAGAAGTTTATAAAAATGTATCCCTAAGGATATTTTCCGTTAAAGCATTTATTTGATCTATTACAAGTACACAACCAAACACCTCACGAAATAGGAAGATGAAAACACTCAAATCACTCAACTAATCTATGTGGTAACATGTAACTAATTCACTCAATTGCTTGGTCGTGACGAGTATTCTATCATAAGCTTGGCAAGGATACACATCTCCACCGCTAAAGCTAAGGAGTAACAAGTTTATAAAGGTAAATATGGGTTTGTATGATAAGGCTTAGGGTTGATCATTCTTCAATCTTTCACCAGAAGTACCACTCCAACAAGGCAGCTGAAGCACACATACATGGCCGTAACGACGGAATAGACATGTGTGTTCGATCACATCCTTATTCGAATTTAACCAACGGTTAGGATAAAGAATGATATAGGGTAAGGACCTTCTAACTTTCACTAAAAGTCGTAAACCAACGAGGCAGCTGAGACATGCATACATGGTCGTAACGACGAAATAGACATGTACGCTCGTACACATCCTCATTCGCATAAAACCAGCGGCTAGTCATTAGGAAAGAGAAGTAAATTGTTGTTAAATAAAAATTACAAAACAAATAGATTAAGTCTAAATTACAAGTTGCTAGACACTTTTTCCCAACCGTTACCATGATAAAGACACAACTATTTACAACGTCTTGATCATAGATAAAAAACAACAACCTAAGTTGGTGTTCCCGTAACGGTCAACTTCCCAATCATCCCATACTTTTCATACTCTACAAGGCAAGTGGCGATATCTTCCACTTTATACAATACTCTACATCGTCGATTTGTATCAATGAATAATCGATCCTTCATGTAATTCCTTCGGTAGTTGCGAAATGATTATCTTCAAACTTTCCTTCTCTTTTTTGTTGCGATTTTTCTAATTTTTTTGATTTTTTTTCAAACATCTAACTATATACGAAACTCGGAGTTGTTTCACCATCTTCACGATCATAATAATACCGGATAATTCCTTCGATAATCCTTTATTCTTTGGACGTACCATTAATTGCGATGGTAGTAAAAATACATGAGTTTTGACTATAATATACATTCCCATTTGCGATGTGCAAATTCTTCCAACCTTACCAAAGATAGAAAATTTTGACACAAGACTCGGGAAATATAAACTTTACACTTTAAAAAACTAGCAACTATAAAATAAACTTAATCTAACAGGATAGGATAAGGCGTAAAGGTGTAACGAAACAAACAATTGATGTATTTCCTAAAGGATTGGCTCTACGGGTTGTTCTAGGGGTATCTTACTCTTAAAGTGAGAGTAAACAAAGGGTTTATATGGGGGTTAACTAACCGGTGTAGTTAGTTAATAAGCAACATGTAAAGGCGTTTTGGGTTGTAATCTAAAATTCTACCAATTTAAACAGTTACTCATCTAAATCCTAGTACTCATCATTGCACGGGTCTGATGTGATATACCAATGCATGTTCTAAGTCTACTACATCACGACTCACTCATCTTTTATGGAATTTGGGTAACCATTTGGGAAACGGTAAGGTTAAATTCTCACATTATTCTAAAGGGTTATTGTGTGCGGGTTATGCATCAAGTAATTTTCACAAAAGTATGCTTGAAAAAAAATTTAAATTTGAGCATAATTTAAGCATTTTAGTGTGAAAAATATGACAAGTAAACATTCTAATTCCATCCCCCCACTTGAATTATACAACGTCCTCGTTGTATATATAAAACATTAAATACAGGAATTAAAAAGAATTAGAATGAGAAACTCCCCTGATATTTTCTCGGTAGATTCTCCATGTAGGTTTATTAAGCAAGATTGTGTGTTGAATAGCCATCTTGAAGTTTCAAGACTCTAACACTTTGAGATCTCCAGATTTGTAAATTCTCCACCAATATTCGTCGATATTACTTTCACGAGGTCCTGTGTAAAATAGGAAAACGTGCATTCCTATCTTGGTATCTACGGTTAATTTAAACTAAACTAAACAAACTAAATACAAGTCAGTCTGGTGAATACGCCGTATCATGTGCATAAATATACCGTACAACTGACAATAATGTTTTTAAAGTGCATAAAAAGTAAATACTGATAACGTCCAGACAATCAATACGCCGTATGATATGGAGCGGATACGCCGTATTGATGTCTGGGAAGACAGACTCGATAAAATTATATAACATTCCGGGTTGTCTCCCGGGAAGCACTTTTATTTATAACAAAGTCTTTAAGTTAGACGTTTCTTCAGCTTGTCTTCACTCAGCTCTAGTTACCATCCATCCTTCGTCCATCATGCGAAAGATTTCCTGGTATGCTCGGCATGCATCATCGCTTGTTCTTTCCAAATCGTCGTATTCTTCTTCTTTAACAGCAACATACTCTTCGTCTTGTCTGAATGAATACTTGATCATCTTGAATCTTCTCATATTGCACACCGACAGTTCATGAGTTTCACATAACTCTTATCTTTCATCATGAGTTTCATTCTTATATTTTATTTCATCGTGATTGTGGTAGGTAATCTCATGGCTTTCCCATCTTCTCCAACCATCATTGCATGATTCATCATCACTGATTAAGCCTTCCATGATAGCTTTATTTCTTAAAGCTTGTTCTTTTAGCTCGCTATCCTTTAAGGCTTCGTACCATTCCTAATCTTGTTAATGGAGCGAGTTTCCAACTATGTAAGCTCTAGTTAAGTTTTCTCCATTACAGTATACATCATTCTTCCAACTACATGATGGCCATTCCAAACATCCAGTTTTATAATTGAAGGGCTTACAATAATGCTTAACTGGTGTGGGTTCAGTCCAAACTCCAGTGTCAGTCCATGGTTTCTCATCAACCCATGGTACATCTCTGTTCCATTCATAGATCCAATCATCCTTATATTCTTCATAAGTCTTGAATCCCTCAATGTCCTTAGTAAGTAAGTCTGGATCGATTTGCAAAAGATAGTTAAATTCTTTGAAGGCCTTGCACATAGGCATCTCAAAATCAAATATATTAGTGTCGATCCTAAAGACTTCAGCAACTTCATCTTCATTATCAGAAAAGCAAATCCATAATACTTTCTTTGTATAATGATCCATCGTCTTGTAGTTAAAATTTTTTGACCTCAACCATTCAGTAAATGCAACATCAGATGTATCATCATTAGATTTATGCGACACTCGTTGCTCTGAATCATCATCCTTGTTTGAGTCACTTGGGATGTTAGCAACTTCAACTTCATATGTGAGTAAATCATCATCCATTCCACTCATCCGGTTGAATTCTTTGTTGAAAACTTCAAGTGATGTACCGCAAGTGAGTGAAACATCTTCGTCGTTAAGATCCTTAAGTTTCTCGAAATCTCCTTTAATTACCTTTGTCATTCTTAACTGAAAAATAACCAGAAAATTATTAGTAGAACCAGCGGGAAAAAGGTGTTAAAAAATTCTTTAAGTTTAAGAGTAGAAAAGAACTTTATCAGATGATCGATAAGCCGTATTCAATAGAAGTGAATACCCCGTATTAATCAGTTGAATGAATACGCTGTAATGGACAGAAAGTTAGATACGCCGTATCCGATGGAAGTGGATACGCCGTATCCAGTTATCGACCAGAATAGTGTATTAGGAAAACAATTAAATTAAACACACAAATATACAAGCAAACAATTAAACTAACAAATATACAAAATTTACAGAAAAAATACAAGAATATACACTAATCTAATTTATACTACTCCTAAGGGGTAGATCTAATCTAATAACCAAAATATAAAATAAAAATCAAGATTAAATTTCACTCCTCGGCAGCGGCGCCAAAAACTTGATGTGTCGTTGTGTGGTGTTTATTTATGAAAGTTTAAGTTTTAAATTTATATTTTGCCGACTTAACCAAAAACAACACTTTAACGGGCAGTGTACCCGATCGGTGGTAGTTTCGTAGTAAGTAGGGTGTCGAACACTTGAAATGAGGTTAAATCTCTTAATTTATTAATATTTTGGTTATCTAATCTAAGTTAATTCTAGTCTAAGTCAAACCTATGCTAATCCTATGTTAGTTCTAATTCTAATTCTAACAGGTAAAAGGGGATTTTCAGCCTAAGAGACTGGCACGGGTTTGGTGGTGACTACAAACAATTCAAGACACTTTAACCCACATAAGCAAATTAACAGAAGATAAAAGAGCGGTCAAGCCTTATGATATATGTTGGGATTAAAAGCCTCTTGATGCTATTTGGAAGTTACTACTGCTAAGTAGAAGTTAAGACTGTTAAGGTATTAGTTACTGCTGCTAAGTATATATTAGTGCTGTTAGTAATCTTAATAAAAATTATGCTAAGTAGTTAGTACTACTAGTTACTACTGCTAGTGTAAGTTACTTTTGCTAGTGTATATTAGTACTGCTAGTTACTACTGCTAGTATAAGTTATTTGTTTAGAAGATCATGATAACTTAAGAAAATATTGTAAGCCGGTTAGGACTCCTTTGTGTATAAAAGGAGGTCCTAGGGCATAGAGTTAGAGATCTAGAAATCGTTTGTTTTGATATTGATATAGCTTCAAGGTTTTGTAACCCTAACACTATTAAGAGTGTTCATATTATATTGAGGCTGAAAGTTTGGTAAACTAATTGTTATTGATCTTATTCATTACTGTTTCATTGAAATTCTTCTTAGTATCAATTAACTAGATTCATCATAGTCTTTGATATTCACAATCAAAGTTTCTATCATAGTTGTTTTGAATTTATCTAATAAAACTTAGCCTTATACAAGCTAAGCAAGATCTATTCTATTGGGATCAACAAGTGGTATTTGAGCTTGTGAGAAGCTTTGAATAAGAAGAACCTTTACTACACACAAGATCTACTTTTTCAAGAAGCAATGGATTCTTAATCTACTCAAACCATTAAGCTATCCATACTCCAACCTGGTGAGTATGATATCTAGAAGATGAGGATGGAGCAGTACCTATAGTGCATTGATTACACTTTATGGGAGATCGTAGAAAATGGTAATGCACCTATAGTAACAAAAACTGTTGATGGTAAGGAGACTGTTATCCCTCCTATAAGTGTTGAGGAGAAGACACAAAGAAGGGCAGAGTTGAAAGCAAGAATCACTTTGTTGATGGCTTTACCTAATGAGCATCAATTAAAGTTCAACTCATACAAGGATGCTAAGACACTGATGCAGGCTATTGAGAACATATTTAGAGGTAATACTACTACAAGGAAAACTTAAAAAAATCTTCTGAAACATCAATATGAAAACTTTACTGCATCAAGCTTAGAAGTGATTGAGCAAACCTATGAAAGGCTTCAAAAGCTAATTAGTCAACTGGAGATGCATGGTGAAGTTATTCCTTAAGAAGACATCAATCAGAAGTTCTTGAGAAGTTTATCACAAGAATAGACTATGCATACTATTGTGTGGAGGAACAAACCAGAGATTGAGACATTGAGTTTGGATGACCTCTTCAACAACCTGAAGGCTTATGAATCAGAGGTCAAGGGGACATCTAGCTCATCCACAAACTCACACAATGTAGCATTTCTGTCCTCTAGCAACACTAACAGTGCAACTAGAGCAGTTAATACTATTCATGGTGTTAATACTGCTAGTACTCAGGGTGCTGCTAATAGCTTAACAACTGTTGAAAATTTGAGTAATGCTGTGATTTATTCCTTCTTTGCTAGCCAACCAAGTATTCCACAACTAGATAATGAAGATTTACAACAAATCAATCCTGATGATCTAGAAGATATAGATTTGAGGTGGAACATTGCTATGCTGACTATGAGGGCAAGAAGATTCCTGAAGAATACTAGAAGAAAGCTGGACATGGCCAACTAAGAAAGAATTGGGGTTGACAAGTCCAAGGTGGAATGTTTCAACTGCCACAAGAGAGGACACTTTGCAAGGGAGTGTAAGGCACCCAGGAATCAAGACAGCAAGAACAGGGAGCCTACCAGAAGGACTATGCCAGTTGAAGAAACTACTTCAAATGCCTTAGTATCTCAGCATGATAGATTTGGCTATGATTGCAGTGACCAAGCAGAAGAAGGTCTAACTAATTTTGCTCTTATGACTTATTCTTCAACAAGTTCAAGTTCTTTTACAAACTCTGAGGTATCTAATGACTCAAATTGTTGTTCATCTTGTTTAGAATGTGTAATTTTTCCAGAATTTTCTGTATAGTCTAAGGGGGTCTGATGGTGTCAAACTTTTGCAAAGTCCAGCAGGTCCTGTTTCGAACACTTTGGGTTGTGGTATATTTTTTTTTTGAAAAATAGTAAGACTTGTAAAACCTTCATGGGAAAAATACAAGGGGTTTAGAACATGTTGAGGTGGTTAGGAATGGATTTTGGGTAGTCGTTTGAGGCCATTTAGTATTTCTTTAAAATTCGTCAAGTGACTAGGAAAATTGGTCGAAAGAGGTTAAAAGGCTATGTGAATATAAGGTGAAACATTTAGGACGTTGTAAGAAGGGAATTAAGACGCACACATGGATTCTATAATATAAGATTATACATATGTCGAAACATTTATTTTTCTTTCTTTCTCGTGCTTATGCAACTTATGCATTTTCTTATAAGTTATAGCGTTCAAATATGTAGAGTGCCTCCACATTCTTATATATAATGTTATCTTTATGAATGTTAAATCGTTTCTCAACACGTTGTGAGTGACACAATTATCTCTCAACCTTCTTTATGGCACTGTGTGCGTGGCACAATGGATTATCTTATTTCGAGACATTGCGAGTTATATGATTATCCCCGAAACTTTTTCGCGACTATTGATTCGTTCTCTTTTGATGATATTAGAATTTGACATAGTTTATCAATCCTACTCGTTATTTTACTATTTGTTAGATCATACGCTTCGTACTTCTGAAATGAATATGACGTCACGTAATCCGTCGCATGGAGACATGTCGACTAAATCAAACTCGCCTTTAAAAATTCATATATATAAAAACTTAGCACTCATTAATTTTTAAGTTTGCACGGAACTTAAAAGGTCAAAATGGTTATTTTCAGGTTTGTTTCAGCCTTAAACCAAAACATAAAAAATTTCGAATTATCATTTTACATGTTCATTAAAGGAGGCTAAAGTTAAAAATAATTTACGACGGGTCAAGACCAAAGTCAACATTTAGGAAAACTTTATATATAAAAAGTCGAAATGAATTCAATGAGAATATAAAAACATGGTTTAGTTGCCATAGAATTCGTTTAAGTCTAAATATGGAAACTTTTATATATATGAATGTAACTGCGAGAAATATCTAACATACCAATTTACCATATTCTACCAAATCGGTCATTTTTCATGATTTTACCGCTTACTCGGATTTTTTTTTCAAAAATGGTAACCTTCTAAAAATAGAAACTTTTCAAAAT
>BQNB010005089.1:0-42449 GCA_026074375.1 Tanacetum coccineum | reverse complement strand
AAACCCTTCAAGAAAACCCAAGAAACTAGCCCTAACTTCTTCAAATCTTCAAGAATCTTTACCAAACTTTGCAAGAGGCTTTAGGATGGTGATATAATGGATAAAAGGAGTAGGAAAATTTTGTATGATGGTGGTGGTGGTGCTAGGGTGTACAACAGCAGCTAGAGAAGGAGAAGGGTGGAGAGGTTTTTAAAAATCTTGAGAAATGAAAGGTTTTTGCATGAATGGGAAATAGAGATGAATAATGAGCTTATAGAAAAGAGAAATGGGTGGTGTGTGGGTTTGTTGAACCGGCCATAGGGCCTTGGGGTTGGGAATTTTTTTTTTATTTTTAGTTTATAAAAGTTTAATTAAAGTATATTGTAAGTTTAATTAAGAAAAGGTAAGGTTTAAGGTAAAAACGCGAGTTTTAGCAAGAATTTATGTAAACGCGAAACACAACGGAAAATGAAAATGATGAAAATTATAATCATCGGGGAATATTATGAGATTATTAAATCACTTAGGATGTGAAGACGAAATAGATTTCTAAATACGGCTCACGCGAAGCTAAAAACGAGAAAATCTTACTAAATCGGGTAAACGTAAAATTAATAGCTCGCTTAAAAATGAAAATAGAAATAAAGCTCAGAGTAAATAGTGACCTTAAATACGGAATGTTACATGTCTGAAGAACAAGCTTTTGGTTACAAACTTCACACCTTAATACTGACCAATCTGATATTTCACCTATCAAAATTAAGGTTCCTAGGGAACTTCCTAATGTAAGCCTAGTAAATACAAGTCTTAAAAAGCTTAAATATCATCTTGGCAAGTTTGACATCGTGGTAAAAAAGCAGATTAAACCTGATGCTATTACAGAAGGGGAATGGGGGTTTGAACACACTAAAGCTGTTTTTCTAAATGAAATTATTCCATTTTTAAAGACCTTAAAAGAGATATTCAATGTTTTTGATCAAGATATTCTAAATGAGGTAACAGAAGTACAATCAGTTTTTAACCAGATGGAAGCTGCTGTTCAACAGTGTTCTGTAGACAAACACTGTTTTGAAATTCATAAGAAAGAACTTTTTCTTGACAATGATCGACTCATACACCAAATCATGTCTCAAGATGTTATGATATGTGTGATGAATTCTACTGCTGTTTTTGGTGATTCTGTGAATTTGGAAATGCAAAACAGTGAATCTTGTGATAAGTGTTCCGATCTTGATGCTGAGCTATTAAAAAAACAAAATGCGTATAATGAACTTTTGAAAAGTTACTCACAACTTGAAAAACATTGTATTTCTCTTGAATTGTCAATACAACTTAATTAAGAAATTTTTTAATAGAACAAATCTTGTGATAATCAAAATGCTCTTGAAATTTCAGAATATTTTGAAAATAACAATTTGAAATCTCAACTACAAGCTAAAGACACTACCATTTGTAAGTTAAAGGAACATATCAAATTTATAAGAGAAAATGACAAGGAAGAGAAAGTCAAACAAGGTATAGATGAAATTGAGACCATAAACATTAAACTGGAACATAGTGTGGCCAAATTAATTTTCGAAAATGAACGTTTACATAGAAAAATTGACTATTTGAAATAAATTTACAAGGATCAGTTTGGCTCAATTAAAAGGACACGTGTTCGCACTAAAGAACATGGTGAATTTTTGATTGCTCAATTGAACTCAAAATCTGTTGAAAATGCAGATTTGAAAGCTCACATTCAAGACAAGGTTTTTATGATTACATCATTAAAAAACGATTTACGAAAACTAAAAGGGAAAGAAATTGTTGTAAATGCAGCACAAATACCCAATGCAACCACTATTGTTCTAGGGATGTTCAAACTTGATTTAGATCCTTTAGCTCCTAGGTTATTGAAAAATAGGGACACTCACATAGACTATCTTAAGTACACTCAGGATCAAGCAGATAATAATTAGGGAATAGTCGAACAAGATAAAGCAATACAACCTTCAGATAGTGCGTTAGACTTTGCCTGTAAGCATGCCAAACAAATTTACAAGTTACTTGTTTATGTTCGAGACATATGCCCTAATACGAATAAACCTAGTGACAAATTGGTTGCTGTCACACCAATGAACAAAGTCAAGAAAGTTAGGTTTTCTGAAGCTCTTACATCCTCAAGCAACATTTATAAACAGGTAGAGTCATCCAAAACACCAGATTCTAACACACCTGTGTTGCCTTCTACAAGATTGAAGAGTTCTACTAGTGCTAGCAGATCACAGCCTACATGCAATAAAAAGAATGATAGGATCTCGCAAACACTAAGTAGCAACATGAAAAATAAAGTAGAAGTGCAACTTAGGAGAGCTAATTTAAGTTCTAATAAAAAGAATTGTGTTAAAAACCCTATTTGTGATGCAAAATGTTAAGCATACTATGTTAAATGAAAATTCTGAGTTAATTTGTGTTAAATGTAAAAAATGTATGTTTGATGCAAATCATTATGTGTGTTTCCTTGAGTTGTGAATGATGTGAATGTGCGCTCTAAATCTAAGTCTGCTAAGCAAATCCAACATCATAATATTTAGAAAACTACGGGTAAAGTGTTCACTAAAATAGGATATAAGTGGAAACCTACAGGAAAACTATTCACTTTAGTTGGTAACTCATGCCCTTTAACTAGAATCACTTCCACTAAAATACTGCCTCTTAAGGAAACCACTCCTCACTCAGTAGAAACACAAAAACCAGAGCTTAAAATTTATAGCAGGAAACCCAAACAAGTAAAATATTTTGGTTTGAGTAAAAAATATAAGATTATAGAATCTAGGATTGCTAACAACTCAGAACCCAATCATTTTTGGGGATCCAATGCTACAGATGTTCCATCTTCTTTTTCTCTTGTCAATGACAGGTTGTCCAGATTGTTCTATGGTATCTGGACTCTGGATGCTCAAAACATATGACAGGAAACTGCTCTCAGCTCATGAACTTCATCAGTAAATTTATAGGAACTGTTAGATTTGGAAACGACCAGATTGTAAAGATTTTGGGTTATGGTGATTATAAGCTGGGGAATGTTACTTTCTCAAGGGTATATTATGTAGAAGCCCTCAGACATAACTTGTTTTTAGTTGGACAATTTTGTGACTCAGATCTTGAAGTTTCTTTTTGGAAAAACACTTGCTTTATTTGGAATTTAGACGGTGTTGATCTACTTTCAGGATCCAGAGACACAAACTTGTACATAGTTTCTCTTGATGACATGCCAAAGACTTCTCTGATCTGTTTACTATTAAAAGCTTCAAAGACTAAGAGTTGGTTATGGCACCATCAGTTATCTTACCTCAACTTCGGTACTCTAAATTAGCTAGCCAAAGACGGTCTTGCACGAGGCATTCCGAAGCTTAAATTTAAGAAAGATCATCTGTGTTCAGCATGTCCATTAGGCAAAAGCAAGAAATCCTCTCATCAACCCAAGACTGAAGACACTAACCAAGAGAAACACTATCTTTTGCATATGGATCTTTATGGCCCGATGCGTGTGGAGTGCATTAATGGGAAAAATTACATCTTGGTGATTGTTGATGATTACTCACAATTTACTTGGGTCAAATTTTTGAGATCAAAGGATGAAGCTCCTGACGCTATCATCAAATGCATAAAAAATATTCAAGTTCATTTGAATGCCACAATCTGTAATGTTAGAACAGATAATGGAACTGAACTTGTCAATTAGACCCTTTGTGAATTTTATGAAAATGTTGACATCATGCATCAAACATCTGTTGCTCGCATTCCTCAACAGAATGGCGTTGTCAAAAGACGAAACCGAACTCTAGTGGAAGCTGCTCGTACAATGTTGATATTCTTAAAAGCTCCATTATTTCTGTGGGCCGAAGCAATCAATACAGCTTGTTATACCTAAAAATGTTCCTTGATCTGTCTCTGATATAACAAAACTCCATATGAGCTTATGCATGACAAGAAGCCAGATTTATCGTTTCTTCTTGTCTTTGGTTTACTCTGTTATCCAACCAATGACAGTGAAGATTTGGGTACTCTAAATGCAAAGGCTGATATTGGTATTTTTTTGGTTATGCGCTTGCAAAGAAAGCTTTCAGATCTATAACATGTAACGTTTGATAAGCTGACAGTGATAGCTTCTAAATAATTTAGTTCATGACCTAGACTTCAATTTCTGATTCCTAGAACATCCAGTTTAGGATTCGTACCAAACCATGTTCTTCAACAACCTTTTAATTCACCAACCAGAAATTATTGGGATCATTTGTTCCAACCGATGTTCGATGAATACTTTAATCTCTAGTTCAATTAGCTGCCACACCAAAAGCTTTGGATATAGCTGATTCACATGTGTCAACTTCAATTGACCAAGATTTACAATCATCAAGTATCCCATCAACACAATAACAAGAAAAATCTCCAATTTTATCTCAAGGTGTTGAAGAATCCCCCAAAACACCACACTTTCATGATGATCCTCTTTATGAAACTCTTTATGAAGACTCAACTTCTCAAGGATCGTGATCTAATGTGCGGCCATCCCACACTCCATTTAAACTTCTTGGTAAATAGACTAAGAATCACCCAATATCAATTGTGATCGGAGATCCTTCTCGCTCAGTCTCTACTAGAAAGAAACTTTAGACTGACACTATATGGTGTTATTTTGATTCCTTTCTCATTTCAGTTGAATCGAAGACTTATAAAGAAGCAATGCTCCAACCCTCTGAGATTGACGCAATGCAAGAAGAAATACATGAATTCAAGAGACCGCAAGTATGGGAATTAGTACTGTACCCAGATCTCGTAATGTTGATCAAATTGAAGTGGATCTTCAAAGTCAAGAAAGAAGAGTGTGACGGTGTACTAAAAAACAAGGCTCGGTGAGTTGCTAAAGGATACTGACAAGAGGAAGGAATAGACTTTGAGGAATAGTTTGCACCTATTTCCAGAATAGAAGCCATTCGTATCTTCATTACTAATGTTGCCACCAAGAACATAACAATCTATCAGATGGATGTCAAAATGGCTTTCTTGAATGGTGAGCTACGCGAAGAGGTTTATGTTTCTCAACTAGAAGGATTCGTAGATCTAGACAAGTTGAATCACGTGTAGAGGCTCAAAAAGGCACTCTATGGTCTTAAACAAGCTCTACGCGCTAGGTATGATATGCTGTCTAGTTTTTTACTATCACAAGAATTCTTCAAGGGTGCATTCGATACAACACTATTCACCAAGAAAGCAGTATGCGACATCTTATTGGTATAAATTTATGTCGACGATATAATTTTTGCCTATACTAATCCTGCTATGTGTGATGAATTTGCTATAATAATGACATCTAAATTTAAGATGTCGATGATGGGACAAATGAATTTCTTTCTAGGAATTCAGATTTCTTAAAGTCCCAGAGGCATCTTTATTAACCAGTCCAATTATGCTCTTGAAATAATAAAGAAATATAGTATGCTATCTAGTGATCCCGTTGACACCCCTATGGTGGACAAAAGTAAACTGGATAAATATCTACAAGGGAAACCAGTCGATCCTACATATTATCGTGGTATGATTGGTTCCTTAATGTATCTTACATCCAGCAGACCAGACCTTATATTTGCAGTGTGCATGTGTGCCCGGTATCAGGCAAAGCCTACCAAAAAGCAACTACATGCAGTTAACCGGGTCTTTTGATACCTGAAAGGAACCATTGATATGGGTCTTTGGTATTCGAAACATTCTTGCATTACTCTAACAACATATGTAGATGCAAACCACGTTAGGTGTCAAGATACTAGACAAAACACATCTGGAAGTGCATAATTCTTTGGAGATAAACTTGTTAGTTGGTCATCCAAAAAGCAAAAGAACACTGCTATCTCAAGTACAGAGGCGGAATATATTGCTTTATTTGGGTGTTGTGCTTAAATCTTATGGATGCGATCACAACTAACAGACTATGGGCTTAAATTAACCAAGATTCCTCTGTACTGTGATAACAAGAGTGCAATCGCTTTATGCTGCAACAATGTTCAAAACTCGATATCCAAGCATATAGATGTGAGATACTACTTTATTAAGGAGTAAGTGGAGAATGGAGTAGTGGAACTCTACTTTGTCAGAACTGAATATCAACTTACAGACATCTTCACAAAATCTTTGCCACGAGAAAGATTCAACTTCTTGGTCGAAAAGCTGGGTATGAAAAGCATGTCTCCTTAAACACTAAAGATTTTGACAGAGGAAGAATACGAGTAATGGTTGTAACTCGTGATATATCTTGTGTATTATATGTTTATAAGAAAATATAAAAACACAAAAATATTTTTCATTCTTTATAAATTTTTGAAAAAAAGAAAATAAAAAAATAAAAAAAATCAGAAAATACAAAAATATATTATCTCTGACATGTCTTCTGAAAATCGATAATATTTACGGCCATAGAAATGTCATTCAGTAATGATACGAGGTTGTAAATAAAGTTCGAGCAGAAGTTCAAAATGTTTTAAAACATGTCATATGGCTTGCTGTTATTTCAAATAGCAACCCGGTCATCAACTTAAAGGCGAGTATTTCGTCAAAAAGAAAACTTGACCTCACAACGAGAAATTATTTTTTCTCAGGTATGAATTACTTTATATTCATACAAAGGCTTTTGTATACTTTGCTACATAACCCTTGCTTCCTATATACAACAAATGTACGTGTGAGTGCATTTATTTATTCAAAATAAGAGAAATCTTATTTTTTAAGGTGTTGATTTTTAAAATGACTTTAATCATCTCAATTTTTTTATCAAAAAATGATTTTTAAAGGATTTGACCACTCAAACAATGTCTACAGCTCTTTAAATAGAAAACGGGACATTATTTGAGGGGGAGAAAATGTTAAATAATCTTCTTCAAAAATCATCATGTGAGAAAAAGAAAAAAGGTTTTAAAAAATAACGGATTAATATTTAAAGGGGAGTTAATTAAATTTAACTCATTTGAGCTTTATATGTTATGTGTTTATGCTTTTAGGGACTTGATTGCAAGATGTAAGGCTTAGTTTAGTTTAATATAACATTTAGGGACTATTTGTGCCAAAAATGAAACTTCATTATGCCTTAGGAAAGTTATATAAGGAAAATAAAAAGGGATATGAAACCTCAGGGGGTGAAAGGGTCAAAACCTCAAAGATTTTGAATAAACCTCCCACCCCACCCGGTTTCCTCTTTCATCACAACCCAAACACCCTTATTTCCCTCTCTTTGAAATCGAACCTCTCAAGAACACCATCAATCCATGATTTTCAATCCAAAAGGTAAACTATAAACGTGTTTCTTACATCCTAAACAACATATAATCAAAAGGAATTAGACAAATTCACACGTTTTGACTCAAAAACCCTAGAAATTGATTTTAGGGTTCTTCAAAATAAAAGTGTGTTTAATGTTAAATTGATTGAGGAGTCTTGGTCGTCTAGGGGAGTAGATAACTCGTGTGTATCAGTTTTACATGGGGTAAACATATGATTATGTTCTTAATGATTCTTATTTGGGTAAAGGTTTCCTCGGTAAATTGTATTACACTAAAAAAGCGTTTTAAGTACAAAAGGTGTAGGTGAATTCCTACAACCCAGCCCGTTACATGGGCACAATAAGAATGCACCATAGTGCGACAACCAAAAAATAAAATAAGAATGACACACCATTCTTATGACAACCAAAGAAAGATACAACAATATCTTTCTAATTCTAAGCCATCTAAATGGCAACAAATAGCTCCTGAAATCAACCCATCTATAGATAACACAAGATAATTGTTAACTCTTAGGTATTGAGAATTTCCATGCCGAGTCTTTCTGTAACAACTTCCAAATAGCCTTCACGACTAACTTCCATAACTAACAAACCATGAGACATCATAAATGATCCATACAGAAGAACAATACCACAATTATCTCCAACTTCTATGAGCCAACAGCATGACCAGACTCAAAATATGAGTAAACCTGTTGGACTTAGATTCCCATAGTCACAACGTACCCATGCACATCCATAGTTCGTTACATCTAGCAGCATGGACCCTAACTAGTACCATTATTAAGACAAACAAACCAATAAAACAAATGTAGCAGTAACCACAACATGTAGAAGAAACCACATTACATAGAACCGCCCATTTCCATCACTTAAAACAACGATACAGAATTAATGCCAAAACCCTAAACTACTATTGAATAGAAGTTAGGGATCAACAGGTTCTAAGAGCAAACATAGAGCATCATCAAATCATACAAATCATCCCATCATGACTATGACAATAATGCATCAGCAGCACTCGAACCAATGCACGCAACAGCCATAAACTAGACCAAAACCCTAATGAAGAGGGTTTTGACCCAATTATGTAATCAAAAAAACGTTTTTGGTTTTAACTGTATTGCACATAAACCTTAAAATTTTGATTTATAATGAACGAAACCCTAACATAGGAATCTAACATAACAATATGATGGATCGACTACTTAGGGTTTAGGTATCTCATGCACAATCAGACCCAGACCCAAACCCACATCCAATCGTGGATCTGAGCAACCTTTAATACTACCAAGCGCACAAATCCCAAAAGAAAGGATGAATAGCGCATACAAAATCAAAACCCTAATAAAAAGGTATCGATGAACTAGATTGGATCGATAAACCAAAAGGTAGTTAGACCCAAATCCCCAAAACCAAGAGGTTTTGAGGGTTCTAAGATGAATAAAAAAGGATAGGGCAGCAACCAAAACAACATAAGATAAACCAGATTCATAAAACAATATCCAAATTACCCTTGAGAAGTTAGATGAATAAACGTAAGAATCAAGGCTTAGGAAGAGTTATGATGGCGGCTGGTTTTAGGTTTCTCTCCTAAAAGGAGAGAAAACATACACACACCTTTTATTGGTTTTCATGTTCTTAATGATTCTTAGGTTTGAAATTTTGGGATAATAGACTAGGATGTTTTATTGTTTGTGGTTTGTGTTTATTAGTGTTTAAATAATCCCTTGTATGCTTTAGAGTGTATGTATCCAAGATAGGATAACAAAAACTTGGTAAATATGGTTTTCGTGGGTCGTTATGCTCGTACATAGCAAAAGATGATGCTTTTGTGGTAAATTCTTGCTAAAGTTGATTCATGTGATGTTTGTGATGGATATGGACTATGTTTAAGAAATATAGATGCTCAAAAAGTAAAGATTGTGTTTGCATAAAATTTTCTTGGGCGAATTATACACTTGTTTAAACTGGGCGAATTATACTCTTATTTGAACTAGGCGAATTATACTTTGAACTGGGCAAATTATACGTGCAAAACTTCACTGGGCGATTTATACATATTCACTAGGCGAACTATACGTGACTTTTACTTGGCAAATTATACAGTTTAACTATGCGAATTATACACTATTTTTTAAACTGAGCGAATTATATAGGTTCACTAGGCAAATTATACACAAATGTTATAACTGGGTGATTTATACATGCTTTTATCACTAAGCGAATTATACCTTCAATTTTCACTATGTGATTTATTTAGCGTAATTGTTTCCTTAGTATTCTATCTAAGTTGCTTAGTTGTCTATATTTGACCAGTAGTTAGTTTGTTAACCTTACAAGTTGACTTACTGATCTTTGTTCATCGACATGTGTTATAATTGCTTGCCTGATAATCTGTGCCTTATCCCTAGTTAAAAATCACAACTTGCATCTTAAATCTATGTACATGAACCAAATTGTCATGCAGTAATATATATATGTTTGTGTATAAGCTATATTGGACAAATCTTAGCAAAACCATAAATCCAATTGCTGATTAACAAGTTCCTCTTGGCAATGCCTTGGTTGCACCTGAGAATACAGTCCAGATTGGCAAATGCAACATGAGAATTGATCCCACAAAGACTCTAAAGGAACCCACTTATCAAGTTGTCTTGGATTCTGTTGCACTCTGTCCTCTCTACGTAGTTTCCTAATCACTACTGAAGTCTCGGAGATTTATATGCATCAGTTCTGGCACACCATCACCAAGTTTAAAAATTCAACCTCGTACAAGTTCAAGCTGGACAAGAAGAAATGCACTATTGATGTAGAAGTCTTTCATTACATTCTCTAGATCTGTCCAAGACTACCAAATCAAGAGTTTTATACACCTCCTTCAGATGAAGAAATTGTCACTTTCATCAAGGAACTTGGGCACAAAGGTGACATTAAATCTGTCATTGAAGTGGTTGTTGATCAGATGCACCAACCCCTGGAGAACCTTTGCAACAATCATCAAGAGATGTCTGTCTGGAAAACTTCAGGTATTGATAAGATCAGACTCTCAAGAGCAAAAATATTATAGGGTATGTACTACAACAAGAATGTTAACTTTGTTGAACTACTTTGGGAAGACTTCATGTTCCAGATAGACAACAGAGACGCCAAGAAACAAGAAAATATGTACTATCCCAGATTCACAAAGGCAATTATCCATCACTTCATTTCTAAATATAAGTCAATCTCTATGAGGAACAAAATTTTCATGCACATTGTTCAAGATGACATTATTTTGGGGTCTTTGAGATTTTTCTCCAAATCTGATGAATAACAAGTGTATGCAGCACTACTTCCTGAAGGGATGACTAATCATCAGATGCATGACTCTCCTACCTACAAGACTTGTCTAGCATTCACTGCGTGAGCTGCAACTCCCAAGAAAGCAAGGAAATTTAAGAAGCGTGCTTCTCCTTCAAAGAAGAAAGCTCTTGTTGCTGTTGAAGAACCTAAAGAGAAGCCTGTCAAGAAACCTGCTGCTAAAAGACAGTCTATTGGTGTTCAAATCAGAGACACTCCTGGTGTATCTGTGTCAAAGAAAAAGGCACCAGCAAAGGCTGAAAGAAGCAAAAGGATTGAATTGCTGTCTGAAGCCGCATCACTTGAGGAAGCTCAGTTGAAAAAGGCTATCAAAAGAAGCAAATGGGAAAAAACATTCATCAAGCAGGTGACTCAAGTAAGGGAGCTGATTTAGAATCAAAGGTTCCTGATGAGCCAAAAGGCAACTCAATTGACACAAGTGAAGGAACTGGTTCAAAACTAGGGGTTCCCGATGTATCCAAAGCGGATTCTTCTAAAAGTAAATTTGAGTCTTAGGGAGTTAGTGATGATGATGATGATAATGATGATCAGCAAAGTGATGATAAAAGAATCGAATCTGATGTTGACAAAAGTGATGATCTCAATAAGACTGATGATGAAGAAGAAGATGAGTTTGTACTTACTCCTGATAACAATGTACCTACTGATGATGAAAATGTAGATGATGAAGAATATGAACGTATCAATAAGGAGATGTATGATGACGTGAATGTAGAGTTAAAAGATGCGAAGCCTGCTAATGAAGAAAAGGGTAAATAGGAGATAACTCATGCTGAAAATGTAAATGCTGAGCACGAGGAAGTTAGTGAAGAAGTTGCAGGTGATTAACTCAAGGATGATGCTCAGACAAAAAATATGACTGCCACTGCTACACAAAAGACTTAAGTTACACTACAAAGTTCTTCTATCTCATCCGACTATGCCACTAAATTTCTCAACTTTGATAACATTCCCTCGGGTGAAACAGAAATTATATCAATGATGAATATTAAAGTCCAGCATGAAGATCCAAGTATTCAGACCTCACCACTTCTCATCGTACCTTTTACGGTAATTCCTGAAACTTCAACAGCTCCAGCAACAACCATTCCTCCACCTATTCCACTATTCATCTCTCTTCAACAACAATCAACACCGATACTAACACCAACAACTACAAAAGCAACAACCTCAACCACTATTGTTCTTGATTTTGAAACCCTTTCTGCTATCCATATTAGATTATTGGACTTGGAAAAGGAAGTCAAAGAGCTCAAAAATGTTGATCACTCTTTAACACTACGTGCTACAATCAAATCTGAAGTTTCTGCTACTATAAAAGAGTACCTTGGAACAAGTCTGGATGATGCTCTTTATAAGGTGCTCCAAAGACATACTACAGACCTCAATACGAAACACTCCATTCCAAAAGATGTTGTAGAAAAGCTCAAATAGCAAGTCAAACCTCAGAAAAGTGCTGAAGATATCTGCAAGGTCAAGATGGAGCATGCATAAAAACAGCAAGAGACTAGATACACTATCACTTCATCTGATTTGGCTGAATTACAAGAATTTGATTAGAAAATGACCTTGTTTGAGATAATGACTAAAACTAAGTCATTCAACAAAAACACCAAGCACAAGGCTCTATATCATGCTCTCATGGAGTCTATTCTTTAGGATGAAGATGTCATGGACACAGGTGTTGCAGACAAGTCAAAGAAGAGAAAGCCAGATGATGCTGACAGAGATGAAGGCCCTCTTGCTGGACCAGACCAAGGGTTGAAAAAGAAAAAGCCATGAAAAGAAACTGAACCATCAAAGAAGGCCAAGTCAACTAGAACCTCCAAAGGCACCACTAAATCTCAACCAAAATTTACTGGCAAGTCTGCACAAACAAAGGAGACAGTGTTTGAGGCTGGAGATAATCAAGTGCCACATAATCTTGGAGAAGACATGTGTAACACTGATGAACAACCCATTGTCAATGTTGACCCAAGGGATTGGTTTAAGAAACTAGAAAGGCCTCTTACTCAAGATCCTAAGTGGAATGAATGTAAGACAGTTGATAATAATCCTACTCAAAAATGGCTTAGTGACCTTACTAAAGCAGAAACATCTTCTAAAACATTCGATGATTTAATAAGCACTCTGATAGACTTTAATGCATTTCTCAAATCCACTTGCAGGAGTTATATCGAGCTCGAATACAATATGGAAGAATGTTACAAAGCACTGACTGATCAACTAGACTGGAATAACCATGAAGGTGATAGATATGCATTCGACTTGAGCAAACCATTACCTCTGGTTCAATCAAGAAATCCTCAAATGTCCAGTTAATTACTTCTTCAATAATGACTTGGCATACTTGCAAGGAAAAAGCACCTACAGAACATACACGGCTTCTTTGACCAAGAAAAAGGTTGCTAAGTACGACTTACCTAGAATTAAAGATATGGTACCTAACTTGTGGAGTCCTATAAAAGTAGCATATGACAAGCATGCTCTTTTAGGTACTTCATACTAGGGACCCAAAAGACAAAGATTCTACAGATATGCTTCCAAGAGGGTGTCCAAACATGATGTGTACTCCACCAAAAGAATTTTAGCAGTGACAAATGTTAAAATTAACATATGGTATGGTTATGGTCATCTTGAGGAGATCGAAATTTAAAGATTTTATCAGAAATTATACAAGTTCATGGAAGGCGACTTTCCACGACTTCATCTAAATGACATCGAGGACATGTTACTTCTCGTTGTTCAGAACAGACTCTTTAACCTCGAGGGTGACATCATTATGCACTCAGCTGTAGCATTACGTATGTTCACAAGGCGTATTGTAATCCAGAAGAGAGTGGAAGATCTTCAACTTGGTGTCGAAAGCTACCAGAAGAAGCTCAACATCTCAAGACCATTGACGCATAAGGCTGGCATCATCGACCTAGAACCATGTACCACATACTCTAACCCTTAAGGTGTCATGTATGTGGATAAGTTGGAGAGAAATAGACTGATGTGTTCTCATGAGCTATACAAGTTCGATGATGGTACACTCATATCAGTTCAGGATAAACTCAAAGACATGGCCAACAATTTGGAGATAGGGCATACAAGTGTCATGCCGAGAAAGAAATGGAGTAACTTAGATAAGAAACGGTCCCGCGTCATGGTGAGAGATATTGATCGTTAGTTGCTGGAAAGAAGGTTGATGAGGAGGTTGGAAAAATTTGTTGGTGGAAGAGAATATGGGAAAGACCTAAGACTGCTTCAGCTGATAATATGACTTTGTCATATTTTATCTTACTCTTTCAGCTGAATTCTTATAATTATAATCAGGACATTTTTCTCCCCCAACCAATTTTCATACATATTTAAATCAATTGATATCCAAAATATCAAGAGATTTAATATTTTTGATAAGGGGAGAAAATAATTAAAAAATATATAACTTAAAAAAATGTGATCATAAAGGCTCAAGTGTGAACTCCTTCCTCATCATGCTAAATAATTTTGGTTATTGATGCATGTGTTGAGGGGGAGCATTTCTAAAAAGTAAAACCGTCGAGGTACTAAATGTTTTGATTTATATCATAAAGTACCTTGATTGATGTTTTCAAATGGTTTTAAGGCTAAGAACAATACCAAAAGACCGACCACGTATTTAATTTATTGGAGTTATAAATTGGTTAGGTATAGGTGTTCGTTCCCACGATCCAGCCAGAACCGGAGGGATCTACCCAGGGATATTCCATTAGATAGAATAGAAGTCCATAGGTATGATACAAAAGGAGTAAAAGCTAGAAAGGGGATAATGCAGACAAAGACAAAGCTAACACTAGAACAACCCAAACAAGGTGTTAGTGATGAAGTCTCAGTAAGCATTAAAGGGGTTGAAGAATGAAAAAGAAAAGTAAAGATAAAGGGTGAAATGAAATAAGCCCTCCTTACAATTAGGCAGAAACCAAGTCAATACATATGCTATCAGAAACACTAAGCTGTTGTCTAGTATTGAAGATACTCATCATAGACCCAGTGATGGGATGCACAACCCTCCCCAGCTACTCAAGGCCTCTCAAAAGACTCTTGATTCATTTCTCATGGAGATTAAACACATTTCTGTTGACTTACTCACTCCGAGTTAGTTGGTATTGAAAAGGTGGCAATCAGCTCCAGCATCCTATCACTAAAACCAAATGTGCATTATTAAGTCTAGAGCCAATTAAGAGATCATCCATAAATCTCTTTAGGACACTAATCCAAAATAAACTTGTTTCTCATATACTGTGAAAACAAGTTAATCTCAAGAGTCCTACGTATTATCCTTATGATTTTGTATGAACATCAGAGTCTTACTTACTTAAGCTATGCGGTAGGTGACTTGTGAGATCCTATATGGATCAAACTTGTGACACTGGATATCGATTCGGTCCAGACTATGAATTGACAATTGATGAATTTTGAAATGTATAAAACTCTCGATGTGTCACTAAATCACTTTAGCAAGTGACACGTCGATTGATTTTCAAATCAATTTTTGATTCAATCGGTGAGACTTTGTCTTACTGGTTCACTCATACCGTGTTGTCTGCTTTGAGACGATCTGGTAATGAGAACGGCTAGTGCAGCTGCGAAACCCTGTCAAGGAGATCCTTCAGAATTCTACCTGATCACAAGCAGTATTTATATTGATTAATAGGGAACCGTGGATTGCAACCGTATTCAACGAAGTGATAAAGATACTTTCATCCACATGTTGTTTATTACTAACCCATTCAAGCATGTAATCTCGATGGTGGACGTAGTTGGCTCAAGACAAGTCAAGATTCATAGCCAAATGCTCATACTCGACTAACATATGTAAAGACATTATGAAAGCTCAAGTACAGATTTCAAAACTTCTGCTACTCTAAAACCACACGTCCTTCTTGAAGTGACGAAGTGTTAAAGTTAAAGAACTTCAAGAAAGATGAAAATACAAGCTTTCAAGAACAATAAAAGTATAAGCATGTCGGTCCGAAGGTCACAAATACACAAGATGGCAAAAGATCACAAGATGATGGTTTGAGATTATGTTTGGCTAATGATCTCAAAGAAGCTCAAAATCACATGCAAGTCAAGCTTAAAGGAACAAGCTCAAGCCTAAAGTCTAAAGATCAATATGCATATCATAAGTTGAAAGACAAAGATTCAAGACCACGAGCAAAGACCAAAGACATTCGTAGAATGCTAAGTTTAAGATTTTTGTAAAAGGATGTGACCTCCCTTAGGGGGAGATTGTTAGGAATCGAGAAAACAATCGGTCACTCCTATAATATATAGCTCGTAGGTCTTAGATAGTTTTTGGAACCTTAATAAGGTAGAAAGGCCAAAGCCTATGGAAAGCTCATGAAAGAGCCTATGGCCGGCCATGACTTGATATATAAATACCCTCTCCACACATGGAGAGAGTGTTGTTGGTTTCATTTCTCACGCACACTATAATCTAATATTCTCTCTTTCTTTCTCTCACTAGAAACCTTCCTTCCATCTCTTTCTCTCTCTAGTTTCTTTATTGATTGGTTAAGTAGTTAGATAAAACACATATTCTATAAGCCCCCATTCACGCTGCAATAAGGCTATGAAGATACTTCTAGGCTCACCCAATCAGAGTACTAACTAATAATCCTATCAAGAAAATTCTTGCAAGACCTGAGAAATCAGGGATGATAGCTAAATGCGCAATAAAGCTAAGGAAACATGACATCGAGTTTAAAGGGCGCAACTCAACTAAGGGGCAAATCATGGCTGATTTTCTTGCCGAAACACCTTTCGGAGAAGACAATGATACGAAGACCGAGAAATCAGAAATTATGAACAAGGCTTCCACTTCGGAAAATATGTGGAAGTTTTATATGGACGGAGCCTCAAGTTCTGATGGTTTCAGTGCAGGAGTAATGCTCGTCAGTCTCAAAGGAAAGGAATTCACGTACGGTCTAAGATTCGAGTTTAAAACCACTAACAACGAAGCAGAGTACGAAGCCTTGCTAGCAGACATACGAATAGCTGTGGACATGGAAATCAAAGACTTGGCCATATTCATAGACTCACAACTAGTGGCTAACCAAGTTCAAGTTCTCTTCAAAGCCAGGAAGCCGGTGATCAAACAGTACCTAGAAAAGCTAAAGGAGGTTCTAAGAAGCTTTGACAACTATTCCATAAAGCATATTCACAGAAACCAAAACAAGAAGGCTGACACACTTAGCAAGTTGGCTTCAATGACCTTCGAGCACTTAACCAAAGAAGTGTTAGTAGAAGTTCTCGTACATTGGTCGATAAACAGCAAGGAAGTAACAAAAATTATGACCAAAATAGAGAGAAACTGGATGACAACCATCTATAAATATTAGTAAGTGGGTTACTACCAGAAGATCCAAAGGAAGCTAGAAAAGTACGAATCAGAGCCCTTCAGTACCGGCTCATCAAAGGAAACCTATACAAAAGGTCTTTCTTGACACCATGGCTTTCGCGCATAGGTCCTTCTCAAGCTAAATAAATCATACAATAAGTACATCAAGGCTCCTGCGGGTTTAATCATGAGCTTGAATCCATGATTTCAAAGATTACAAAGTTAGGATACTATTGGCCATCAATGTACAGGGATACAATGGAGGCAAAACAGGAATGCACATATTCCCAGACTTCTTGACAATGGCAAGAATACCAAACCATGATATGACTTCGATAAATAATGCATGGCATTTAGCCACAAGCAGATTAACATAATTAGGCCCCAACCTGTGGATCCAGGATGCTTGAAATTCTTGGCTATAGCCATCAAACACTTTACCAAAAAGGTAGAGGCAAAACCTCTAACCAAGACAAGTGGAAGACAAGCAGAAAAATTCGTGTGGGAACACGTAATTTACAGATTTGGAGTTCCATGAACCATCACTTCAAAAGTAGATAAGCAATTCATGGAAGGAATCTTCCCAGACTTCTATAAACGGTTAAAGATACACCAATCTTTTTCACCTATCATATAACACATGGAAATAATAGGTTACATAGATAAGCGGCTAATTTGAAGCCAACAAGGATAGGCAAATGATCTCCCATGAATATTATAGGTATAATGAACCTTGATAAGAAACATTTAAAAAAAGACTCCTTTACCCTGACCTACAGGTTGGAAGCAATTATCCTGAAGGTTGCCCACCCTACACTAGAAGGAAAGAAATGACCAACACAAGAAGAAACTGCCAAAGGAGAAAATGATATGAATAAGGATAAAGAAGTAGCCTTAATAGAATAAGCTTATTAAATGAATGAGCTTCAAAAACACTATGATTCAAGGGCCCGACCCTCCACCATTGATTTAGGAGACTACATACTCTTATCAAGTAATAGCGAAGGAACTTAAGAGCAAAAATGAGAGCGACCTTACATAGTCAGGGAAGCCTATGGAAATGGAACATACAATATATGAACCACCTATGGCTACCCAATCAATCTGATGGTGAACAATTCCAGCCTTCGTAAGTTCTATGTATGAAAACTTACTTTCCATTTTAGTATTTTCATTTAAGATTACCTCTTGCCAAGGGAAATTTACTAAGTGTAGAAAAACAAGTGATCATATTTAATTTGATGTAAATCTTCCTACACAATCAATGAAAGTAATGAATTCCCATCAAATCTCTTGTGTCGTTATTTACAACAAAGATTTGATTCATCAAGTACTGAAAAGTTTCAACGTTCGAAAGGATGATATAGGGCCACACATGAGCCTTATTTCAATTACTAAATTAACATCCATTAATTCATGTTAACTTCCTTAAGGTTTTCATTCAAAACCTTTAGGGATCGGGTTGTGACCCTCCGTTACAAGTAAAGGACCACTTGAGAAATCTTGGTGACTAATTTACAAATACATAAGGCCACACTTGAGCCTTAATTTGTAAAATTTAAAGGTATCAAAATCTTAGCCTATGGTTAATAAGAAGCAAAAATTAGGATTACTAATCCTCATAGCATTAAAATCCCTTATAGAGGAGGCAACATTAAAATCAGCCACAAGGACCGAACCAAAGTAAATTGCCTATGGCCAACACGAACCGTACTTAGAAACAAATTGTTTTAAGACTGTAACCTAGCATACATTAAGTTAAATTATTTTAAAATGGTACACACTACCCTTGGAACCAAATTATCACTACATGGTGACCTTCATGCTTTAGGAGGAAGAGACGCGTGTTTTGTTGAAGATGGGGATGGAGTCACTAGCTGAGGCAGAGCCGAGGTCTTTGATGGAGCTGAGGAAGAAGTGGCCAACTAGGAAGGAGCTGAAGTCTTTGAAGGAGTAAAGCGACGGAGCGACTAGGGCTTCTTGGAGAGAAGAGCTTTGAGGGAAGTGATGACATCAAATAACATCATATTTATTCCATCATGTATCCCAAATAAATTACCCACTTTTATATAATTATTGCATGAATTGTTACTTAGTTGCTTAAAGTTATTAATTGCAGTAATTACGGAGTGTTTTGTGAAGACGAGCTAAAAGGCGTACTTTTTGGAGCATAAACGAAGATATTTAAAGATTACTTAATTCTGACTCAATACGTCATATCCAAGAAAGAAGATTTGGCGTATTAGTGCCTAGACTTCACAAGAAAACGCATATGTTCAATTCCCCATATGGCGTATCCTGCTTTCTACATACGCTGTATCCAGCTGGTCAAACAATTAAAGATTCTGCATGAAATGTAATTAATGAAAGATATAACTGATTGATTGTGAACATAGCGCGCACTCCAAGGAATACACCTCTATACGCCGTATTGACCTTACTCAATACGGCGTATCCACTAATTTTCAGAGACTATAAATAGAAGACTCAAAAATGAGTTTTCAGTGTGCAAAATCATATTCTTTATACCATAAACATAAAAGTCAATTTTCTAAAGAGACGGAGAGCAGCCAAGGTCAAGCATCGATCATGATTTCATAGAAGACACCATGTAATTCCTATACTCTTGTAATCATTTAATTTTTGGTATCATTTAGTAAAACGTTTTGTTTACCTTGGTTAATTGATCACACTTGTATAATTACAATGGTTATGGGCTAATACCCTTGGGTATTAGCCATCTTAATGAAGATCTAATATTTGGTTTGTTGTAATCCCAATTGCTTAATTTATCGTTGATTGTTTAATTATGTTTATCACCTCATACTTATCTATGTGCTTGAATATGCGACCTATCATTCAACTGGGTCTAGTTATACTGACCAAGTAATCAAGATTCTAAGATAGCTCTCTATATCATATTTTATATATCTAGACCAATAAGATCACAAATAATGTTCTATCTTTGTCTTTAGATTAGTGAGCTTAGTTGGCCTGGCAGGTGACCCTTATATCAACAAGTATGTTCTTAATCATTGGTAAAGACTTGAACAGTGAAATACCAGTATATAAAATACTGTCAAGCAGTAAGTAGGTAAAGTCCTGATGGGCTAGGTTTTAACAAGATCACCATTGCTTTAATCCCTAAGATAGATTATAATTAAACTAAAAGGATGCTTTATGCGGATGCATTAATTGTGACAGGATTAAACGTGTCTAGGTCTTAGGATGATGTCCCGCCTAAGTCTTAAGAATGATATACCGTCTCGAGATAAGCAGTCATTGCACTAAACAAACAAACCAGCATTTAATCGAATTTAATATGGCTAATATAGTTTTCTATCATTTGGCTTGTATTACTTTTTTATCTTCTGATTTTCTTCTTGCATGATTATTGTGTATTAAGTTGATTTAATCACAATAAAACCAGTGCCAGTCTCTCAGGCTAAACCTCCCCCTATTATTAGAACTAGGTTTAGCATAGGTTTAACAAGTAATTAGAATTAACTAGTCTAATTAGATTAATTAAAACACTAATAAAATATAAGATTAACGACCTCGCTCTTAGTGTTCGACACTCAACTTACCACAAAACTCTATATGATCGGGTACACTGCCCGTTAAAGTGTTGTTTTAGGATAAGTAAGCTAAATATAAATTTAAGACTTGGTAATTAATAAAAACAACCTACACGACAGCACATCAACTTTTTGGCGCCGTTGTCGGGGAGTGAAATTTTTTAATCTTTATTCTTATTAGTATTTCTAACCCTTAATTAGCTTAGCTTAGAATGATCTAATTGTTTAAATTATGTTTGTAATAAATTAATTGTTTAATTAATTATGTGTTTATTTGTATGTTTAAATTTCTGCATTATTTAATTGTTTTCAAAGTATTATGTTCTGGTAGACCACCCGATACGTCGTATCCACCAATTGGATACGACGTATCAAACCTTCTACCCAGACAGCGTATTGATTTCTGCAGTCTAAAATAATATATCTTGTTATTCCAAACAATACGGCGTATTCTGCAAACTCAATACGACGTACTGTCACTCAACAGATCTATACGGCGTATTCAAATCAATTGAATATGGTGTATCGATCACCTGACACTGTAGCAGTCGCAATTTTTCGTATTCGATTTTTTGTTTTCTGTGTTCTCTCCCCTGAGGGCACATCATACTGATCATTTGTTCTTTTTTTCAGGAAACCGTTTGACGAATCATGACAGCGGAACCAAATGAATATATTTCAGTTACTCGAAAAACTTCCTCTCTGATGATAACAAAGGAAGAATGATCAAGAAGAGTTTTCTTGAAATACAAGGAACATTTTTGCTAAAATCTTCAAGATCAAAGGCAACTTATTTGACTTCGAGACACCCTTGTGTAAAGCATTTAATGAATTCAACTATCTCCTTAAAATCGACCGAATTGTTTGCCTTGGATATCCAAGGAATCAAGACTTACAAGGAGTATGAGTTGAATGATAATATGACGAGGGATCTTGAGGAACCATGGTCAGATAACGGGGTACCATATCAACTGTGTGATCATATATGTGAACCATATCATTTTAAGATTGGAAAGACTAAATGGACCACGTGTAGATCAGATATTGAAGGGTTCTGTAATGGTGGAGAACTAACTGGGATGGTTCAAGTCAGATGTATGACTTATTTCCAGGATCACAAATGGTATGATGAATTGACTGATGAAATGTTGAAAGAAGAAGCTTTAATGTATAATGCCGAATATGAAGAATCATAGGGGGATGCAACTCCCAGAGTTATTAAATTCTGCGCATGGTTGAAAAGTAGTTTTGAGAACTTCCACGAACTAGATTATGATGTATTAGTAAAACTGGAAGAATGTTGGTGGAAAGAAAATGCTCATGAAAATGCCCCATTCGCTCGAAGGGAAAATCACGGCGAGGGACCGTATGCGAACGCCAAAACTAAAAAGGATTATGACCCTTATCTTGATATTAAATGTATCTTTAGTAGGAGTTATGGATCAAATAACGCTGATATTACCCAATACAATAAGAAGGAATATCATGATCCATCAATTTGCAATATTAGAAGATTCGAGATGATAAAATACTCATTCGACGCTGATGAGGAGTATGTTGCCATAAAAGAACACGAGTACCTCGACCATTCAAGAACCAACATTGATGCATGTCAAGCTTATCAAGAACTTTTTCGCATTATGGATGAAGGATGGCTCGTAACAAAGGCAAAAGATGAATGAAGAATAAAAGGAAAAAGTCTAACTTAAAGACTAGCTAAAAGAAAAGTGTTTACCGAGAGACAAGACGGCTGTTTTTAATTGTTTTTCCGTTTGTACTTTTAATTGTTTGTCGAGTCTGTCTTCCCAGACATCTCATACGGCGTATCGAACCTCTATGGATACGCCATATCGACTTGTCTGGATGTTGTCAGTCTTTAAATTCTGCATTTAAATTCCTGCAAACTTTAAAATATTTGTTTTTACAGGATGCAATACGGCGTATCCTTGGGTTTGAGATACGACGTATTGACTACATGTATAGTATGTGTGTTTATTTTTCCGCATTATAACCATTGTAAAGCCGAGATAGGAATTGCACGTTTTGTCTTCTAAACTTTTATGCAAGACCTTGCTGTATCAAAATCGATGAATTGGTGATGGTATACTCTGAAAAAAGACGTGTGTTGAACTCATACGGGCATTCTGACGCCTCTTCAACACACTTTTGCTCAAGAACTCAAATTAGAGAATCATGCCGAGCAAAATATCCGGAGAGTTCCTCGTTCTAATTCTATTTCCCATTTTCTTTAATTGTTTTATCTATACAACGAGGACGTTGTATAACTTAAGTGGGAGGATAGAGAATTAGAACACCTACTTGTCCTTCTTTTTACAAATAATATGCAATATGCTTAAATTATGCCAAATTAAAAAAAATTAGCATAACTTTTGTAAAAATTACTAGTTACATGACCTCGTGCACTATAACCCTTAATGCCAAATTGTGAGAATTAAGCCTATTCTATTTCCAAATGGTTACCAAAAATTCCATAAAATTATGAGTGTGCCGGTGATATAGTGGACTTTAGAACTTGGCATGGTATATCACTCGAGACCACAATAATGAGTACTATGGACTTAGATAGAGTAACATGTTTAACTGGTAAATTTCTAGGAATACACCAAAAAGCCTATATGTTGTGATATTAACTAACCACACGGGTTAGTGTATAACCCTTTGCTTACTCTCACTATAAGAGTAAGATCCCCTAGAAAAACCTGTTGAGCCATTCCTTTCTTTTTCACACCAAAATGTTTATTTTGTTACACCTTTACACCTTAGCCTACCTTGTAGATTAAGCGTATTTAATCAAAGTTGCTAGTTTCTTTTATGTAAAGTTTTGTATTTTCTGTGTCAAAGTAAAATTTTCTATCACCGGTTAGGTCGGGAAATTGCACAATGCAATGGGAATGTAAAAGTATGTAGCTCATGTATTTTGCTACTTTCGCAATTATGTTTTATATCCGAAGATGAAGTGTTTAAAGAAAAATTATCCGGATGAATTATGATGGTGAAGACGGTGAAATTACACCGAGATTCAAATTGTTATGTTTAAAAAAATGGAAAAATAGAAAATTACAGCAAAAAAGAGAAGGAAAGTTAGCTAGTCGGTTCGTTGATCTTAAAACCGATAAATTACTTGGAAGACCAAATATTCGTTAATATGTGGTAAAAATCAACGATGTATAGTTTTGTATAAAAGTGGTCGATATCACCACTTGTTTTGTAAAAGTATGTATAAGTTGGGATGATTGGAAAGTTGACTGTTATGGGAATGCCAACTTAGGTTGTCTTTGTCATTTCTATGATCGAATCGTTTTATATATTTCCGAGTCTTTATCATGAAACGGTCGGGAAAGTTACTAGCAACTATATACCTTATTTGTTCAGGCTTAATCTATTCATTTTGTAAATTTTATTTAACAACAATTTACTTCCCTTTCCTTACAATTAACCTTAGATTATACTCGAACAAGGATGTGATCGAGTCATGCATGTCTATTCCATCGTTACGACCATGTATGCGTGATTCAGCCACCTTGTTGGTTTATTACTTTTGGTGAAAGTTAGAAGATCTCATACCCTATATCATTCTTGATCCTAACCCTTGGTTATACTCGAATGAGGATATGATCGAATTGTACATGTCTATTTCCTCGTTACGGCCATGTATGTATGATTCAGTTGCCTTGTTGGTGTGGTACTTTTGGTGAAAGATTGTTAGAATGATCAACCTTAAGCCTTATAAAAACCTAAATTACCTTTTAACTTGTTTCTCCTTAGCTCTAGTGGTGGAGATATGTATCCTTGCCAAGTATATGATAGAAAACTAATCACGACCGAGCAAATGAGAGTACCTGATGACATAAAATAACGTCTATTTTATAGCATCATTTATCCCATGTAATTAACCCATTTTGTATAATTATTGCAAATAATTGTTACTTAATCGTTTATATTTGAGAATTGCAGTAATTATGGAGTACTTGGTGAATATTAGCAAAAGGCGCGCATTCTGGAGCTTAAACGAAGATATTTTTAAAGATTACTATTTTGACTACCAATACCCTGTATCTATTAAGGAAGATACGGCGTATCCATGCCTACACTCACTAAAGACCACAAAGGAAACAAGATCAATACACCGTATTTAGAGAAGCTCAATACACCGTATTCAAGATATAGTATGTGAAGATTCTGGAAGATATCAAACATGGTCCCTACTCCAAGAAACTCCAATACATTGTATCTAATCCCTTGAATACGCCGTATCGAACCAACTTCCAGACCCTATAAATACAAAACTCAAAAACAAGTTTTAAGTGTGCTAAATCATTTTCTTTATACCTAAACAACAAAAGTTAATTTTCAGAGGAGAAAAAGACCAGAAGAGGTCTTGCAACGCATTCCAATCCATATAAGACAACGTGTAATTTTTATACTTTTGTAAACGTTTAGTTTTTGGTATCATTCATTAACTTGGTTAGTTTACCTTGGCTAAAAAAATTACTCTTGTATTAATTATGATGTTTGAAGGCTAATACCTTTGGGTATTAGCCATTATTATGAAGATCTGAATGTTTGGTTTTGTTTATATCTCGATTGCTTAATTTATCATTGAATGCTTGTTTATGTTTATGAATTAATACTTGTTTACGTGCTTTTGTATGCGACCTATCATTCAACTGGATCTAGTGATACGGACCAAGTAATCTAGATGCCGGGATATCTCTCCATATAGTGATTTATACATCTAGAATTATAGGATCACAAGTATTGTCCTTCTAAAATCGTGCTAAGGATACGCTTCTGGCTTAACTAGTTAATGGAAACTGCCTTTGGTTTATTGAACATGTTGACTAGTAGGTGAATCTAGATAATTCAACAAATAATATTCTGATTCCATTGGATAGTTGGACAAGTGGTCTACTAGAGTATAAATTGCCATTAAGCAATAAGTGGGTAAAGTCTTTATGAGCTAGGGTTTAACAAGATCACCATTGCTTTAATCCCTAAGATAGATTATAATCAGCAAATAAGGATGCTTTATGCGGATGCTTTAATTGTGACAGAATTAATGTGTCTAGGTCTTAGGATGAAGTCCTACCTAAGTCTAAGAATGATATGCCTCCTCGAGATAAGTAATCATTGCACTAAATAAACAAACCAACTTCTAATCGGATTAATGATGGCTAATACAGTTTTCTATCATAAGGCTCGACCGCTCTTTTATCTTCTGTAAATTTGCTCGCGTGGGTTAAAGTGTCTTGAATTGATTGTAGTCACCAACCAAACCCGTGCCAGTCTCTTAGGCTGAAAACCCCCATTTACCTGTTAGAATTAGGATTAGAACTAACATAGGATTAGCATAAGTTTGACTTAGATTAGATAAGCAAAATATGTAACACCCCCATTTTCGGGATAATTCAGTGGAACATATATGGGTGTTACTTCATGGAATGCACACACACATTTCATAAAGAACGACTCAAGAAGAGACGTTATAGTAACATTGGTCCCAAAATAAACAAGTTTGAACAATATCCCATTTTACAACATATGGTTAAACCATAGTACCATAAAAGTCACCCATCACAAGATCAAGTTTCACAAAATACCAAATTGTATCATAAACATTTTAACATGGGGATAATTCAAAGTTCAAACATAAACCACGCGAGACCATCCTCGTGAGCTTCAAATCATCCATCATCCTTGATTACCTGAGATAAAACATGCTAAAAAGTCAACGAAACATTGAGTGAATTCATAGAGTTTTCATAAACCATAATATGAACACAAGTTTTATTTTTATACATCATCTTATAACATTGTGGATCAAACAAGTTATATAATATTTGCACCGAGCTCATGACACCGCAAGCGTTAACATCAACCACATATGTAATAAATTACCATATGATAAACAATTTCTTTGCCCCCACATGAGGTATCATCGCCAATATACCTCATTTCTCTAATCACAAATCGTTCGTTCAAGGGTGTTCCCGCAATGGATCCAGACCCCGGACGGGGATGTCAACTCCAATAGATCTATCAAATCTATTAGCGCTCACTAATCTAAGCAATTAAGCGGTTCATGAAATTAGGGACTTTATGCGATAGGTACTCGTGCAAAATATAATTCAGGAACGGGTCCAGCATACCAAACAATCTTGTGTTCAATTTTTAAAACAAGCATGTATCTCCCTCGCGGGTTTTCAATAAAACAGTAAAAGTAAAGGCGAGGCTATGAACTCACCAAGTAAAGAAGAAACGAGAGCAATCGAAAAATCGAGACCACGAGAAACTCCAAGAAATTATTCGGGACCTACATAATAAGTCGCGACATAATATTATAAAGTATTCGAATACTTATACATAGTTATATAATAACTCGTTTATAAAAATGCAAAACATGTGCAACATTGAACCGAGATTCAACCAAGGTGCTTCTATCTCTAAATTAGTTGTAGGACCTGTACTTACACTCAATTAAGTGTCTACTAAGTATCGCTTATCCAATCTTAACTTTTACTAAGTGGTCGCACTTTTTATTCTTCTAAAACTAGACGTAAAAGTCTATTTTCTGGTTTAGGCCAGATTCATGAAAGCATTGCTCTCAAACCATTAAGGCTATGAACATGAGGCTTAACCCTTGAAGTCTACTTTCCAGAACACTAAGCCAATCATTTCAATTGTTTACCATCTAAGAGAAAAGTTCATTTTACTAACTGAAACTCAAAACAGAAAACTTATTTTCCAGATTTTAGTCAACTTCACGCTACTGTATCTCTTAACCTATAAAAGATACAAAAATGAGGCTTTCACCCCTGGAAATCCACTTAAGTCTAGTTTTCAAAACATTTGGCCAATCAATTATACCATTCACCAATCCATGGAAAATGGATTTTTATTAACCAAAGGTCAAACCAGAAAGTTGGCTGAACTTCTATTCCTTACGGAAAAGTGCATAATTCTTAATCTACAATAGCAATGGATGTGAGGCCAAGTGTTGTAGCTTTCCTAAGATGTCTAGTACTGAACCATGCCTTAAAACCCATGTTTTTCGAGTAAAACCATTGTATGACGAGTCTCAAGGCCTATTTATAAATTGAGTCCAACTAAAAACCCATTCCACCTTTATTAATAAAACCCATGAATTCACTTGTGTTTCCGAGATAAGCATGACATTCCACTAGAACTTCTCCAAATCCTTTTTAATCCCAAAATGACTTGTGATCTTGTCCTATAGGTAAATGAACATATACTAAGTTTCGGCTTTTAATTTTTATTTTATCAAAGTGTACTATACGTTTTTAAATTTTGAGACTAGACGTAAAAACTCAGTTTCTGATTTTGACTCGACTTCATGGACTCATATCTCCTAGCTCACAAATGTTCTAAATGTGAGGTTTTCACTCCTGGAAAGCTCTTTGTGTCTAGTTTCCAAAAATGTAAGACTCATAATCTACAAAGTTTCATAACTATGTGAAAAGACTTTTTTACCCCTGGTTACCCAAAACAGAAAGTTTCCAAAAGCTTAAGGTTATACTAGGTGGCAAGGAAATGATAAATGAAGGGTGATAGTGTAAAATCATCACAGGGACTATAAGTGTAATTATTTAGTGTAGTTTTATAAAATAATCGTTCGGGACTCGTTTGAGTGAGTTAACGGATGATTCAAAAGACGAAACTTGCGTCATTGTTTTCCAAATAATTTTTCCATCAAAAATGAGTATTTACTTGGCCATATTTCATAAATATTTGGTAATGTTCATTAAAAATGTTCGTTTCGTTTATGATTAGACACCGGTATACTTTGTTCGTAAAATAAAACATTAATTCGAATATTCACGTTAATAATAAACGTTTTTAAATAAAATGATAATTAATAAATTAATTATCATTTTATTCACAAGTGAATTTATAAATAGGCTATGACTTAACACGGTAAACGGCATTCAATTTTTATTAAGAAGATCAGAGTTACAAGGTCCCAATAAACTTTATGAAAACTCGTTTCAAAATAACCCACAACATGATTAAGTTTCTTTAATCAAGAAATAACCTTACTAAAAAATGATTTAGAACAAGAAAATCAAAACCAACAAACACTTCCTTCTTGTTTGGGGCTGAGTTAGACCCACTCTAACACCCCAAAATCTGAATCATAAGGGTTCAAACACCTAAATAACAATAGATCAAGATACCAACCTATGATCTTGATAAAACCTTCCATTAAAACTTTAAGAACTTCTTCAAAACTTCAAGAAAATTTACCAAACTTTGCAAGCAACTCAAGGATTATGTTGTGATGTTAAAAAGGAGGAGAAAAATTTTGTAAGATGATGGTGGTGGTGGTGGTAAATTCGGAAGCAACAAGGACCAAAAGGAGGAGATTTTCTTGGTTTGAAACTAAGTGGACTGGAAGAGTTTGCATGTATGGAAAAGAGAAAAGAATAATGGTTTCATAGAAAATTGAAATATGTTGTGTGTGGTGTTGTGCAAAACCGGCCATATGGCCTAGAATAGGGTAATCTATATTTTTATTTTATTTTTATTGTTGTGTATTTAATTTAAAGTATAGTAAGAGTTAGATTTAAGAAAAGTTAAGTTTAAGGTAAAACGCGAGTTTTAAGCAAGAAATTTACGTAAACGCGACACACAACGGAATATGACAATGATGTAAATTATAATCATCGGGGAGTACCATGAGAATATTAAACCACTTAAGGCACGAAGACAGAATAGATTCCCAAATACGGCTCACTTAAAGCTAAGGGACGAAAATTTTTTAACCAATCGGGTAAACGTAAAATTAATGGCGTTGCATAAAAATAAAAATAGAAATAAAGCTCGAAATAAATAGTGACCTTAAATATGGAATGTTACACCCGACCTACGGATCGTCTTATGTTAGAGAAATCTTTTGGTTAACAGTTACCGAATTTGATACTATTCTCACAAATATCACTCATTTTCATCTACAAAGATCCAATCTTTGAATCATATGACATGTCAACATCCAAAACATACCAACAATCCCTTGCTGATGCCGGTTATGAGAATAGGCCTCCTATGCTTGAAAGGGGTAGTTATATACCATGGGCAAGTAGATTCAGACGATATCTAAACCGGAAAAGAGACAACCGAAAGTGGCTTCTCAAAGCACTTGATAAGGCCCTATGGTTTAGAGAATTTCGTTCCCCCCCTGAAAAAAGGCTCGACAATACCACGATTGTCAAACGTGTAGAGGATCTTGAAGGTGATGACTTATGCTCCATGATGCAGAAATTGAGTCATGAATATGATTTAATCTACTTTCTATTCCGAATGTGATTTACAATTCTGTAGTGCTGCCACTTCGGCCAAGGATATGTGGTAATAATTTAACGATTGATGAGGGGAACTAAACAAAATCAAAGGTGACAGAGAAACACGTTTCCACGAACGAATTGATCAATTTTTGCTGACCCAGGAGAAGCACTTTGTTTTTTATGTTTACAACCGTTTTGCTCAATTATTGAATTGATTTTGGAAATAAACAACTGAATGTTCCAACCGTGACAATTAACACAAAGTTTTGAATAGTTTGCTAACCGAAGTGGTTGAAATATGTGACTCCAATTCGTCTTGCCAAACATAGACCATGATCGTATCGATGATCTTTTTGACTATCTACAGCACTTTGAGAACTGGTTTAATGCTCAAGAGAAAATAAGTTAGAAAAGTCTCATACCCCTTTGGCTCTAGTAGCAAACACGGGTAACCCGTGTTGCTACGAGAGCCAAAGGGTCATGAGACTTTTCTAACTTCTTTGCTCTTGAAGCATTAACCAGTTTCTCAAATTGCTGAAGATAGTCAAAAAGATCATCGAACGAATCCATAGTCAATTGTTTAGCAAGACAAACTTGAGTCACATATTTCAACCATTTCGGTTGCAAACTATTCAGAAACTTTGTGTTAATTGTCACGGTTGGAAAATTCATGTTGTTTCTTTCCAAATCATTCATTAATTGAGCAAAACGGTTGTAAACAGAAACAAGTGCTTCTCCTGGTTCAGCAACAAATTGATCAAATTCATTCGTGAAACGTGTTTCTCTGTCAACTTGGATTTGGATAGTTCCCCCATCATCGTTCAACTTTTACCAACTTATTCCTTGTCGAAGTGCAAGCATCTACAGAATTGTAAATCTCATTAGGAATAGAAAGTAGAATCATATTCATGACCTCCATTTCAGCATCATGGAGCAATAAGTCATCACCTTCAAGATCCTCTACAGTTTGCAATCGTGGTATTGTCGAGCCTTCAGGAACAAAATTCTTAAACTCATAAGGGCCTTCATCAAGTGCTTTGAGAAGCCACTTTTCGGTTGTCCTCCTTCCGGTTTAGATATCGTCTGAATCTACTTGTCCAGGGTATATAACTACCCCTTTCCAGCATAGGAGGCCTATTCTCATAACCGGCATCAGCAAGGATTGGTTTGTTAATTTTTCTTGGATGTTGACATTGTCATATGATTCAAGATTGGATCTTGTAGATGAAAATGAGTGATATTGTGAGATAGTAGCAAATTCGTAACTGTTAACCAAAAGATTTCTCTAACATAAGACGATCCGTAGGTCGGGTGTAACATTCCATATTTAAGGTCACTATTTATTTCGAGCTTTATTTCTATTTTTATTTTTATGCAACGCCATTAATTTTACGTTTACCCGATTTGGTAAAAATTTCTCGTCCTTAGCTTTAAGTGAGCCGCGTTTAGAATTTCTATTCCGTCTTCATGCCTTAAGTGGTTTAATATTCTCATGGTACTCCCCGATGATTATAATTTACATCATTATCATATTCCGTTGTGTGTCGCGTTTACGTAAATTTCTTGCTTAAAACTCGCGTTTTACCTTAAACTTAACTTTTCTTAAATCTAACTCTTACTATACTTTAAATTAAATACACAACAATAAAAATCAAAAAAAAAATATATAGATTACCCTATTCTAGGCCATATGGCCGGTTTTGCACAACACCACACACAACATATTTCAATTTTCTATGAAACCATTATTCCTTTCTCTTTTCCATACATGCAAACTCTTCCATTCCACTTAGTTTCAAACCAAGAAAATCTCCTCCTTTTGGTCCTTGTTGCTGCCGAATTTACCACCACCACCACCATCATCTTACAAAAATTTTCTTCTCCTTTTTAACATCACAACATCATCCTTGAGTTGCTTGCAAAGTTTGGTAAATTTTCTTGAAGTTTTGAAGAAGTTCTTAAAGTTTTAATGGAAGGTTTTAATCAAGACTAGGTTGGATCTTGAACTATTGTTATTTAGGGTGTATTGAACCCTTATGATTCAAGATTTTGGGTGTTAGAGTGGGTCTAACTCAGCCCCAAACAAGAAGGAAGTGTTTGTTGGTTTTGATTTTCTTGTCTAAATCATTTTTTAGTAAGGTTATTTCTTGATCTTTGAGTTTTGTTTTGATTTTGATCCATGAAAATGGATGTTTGATTCTGGAAATGCATGTTTATATGATGTATGAGTTGTGTATAAGAGCTTGGTATGGCATTGCATGTGATTGGTTAGAGTTAGGATTGATGTTTGGATGGGTTTTGGTGTAAATAAATAGGACTGTTTTGAAACAGTAGCAAAAACATGTTATAGAAAAAATATTTTGGCCTGAAGCCTATGATTAAATTACATTTCTAGATATATATATATGTCTTGGCATCATAGTATAGTTGGATGCCCAACCAACTCCTTGGGATGAGCGAGATATGGTCAAAATAAGAAAATAGGTCTAATCTGGACCTATGATTAGAAAACGAGTTAAACTCTAGGTTTTTGCAATAAAAGGTTAGGTTTTAAAGTTTGGGTCAGTGTAGACATCTTAAGAGCATATCAATTGGCCCCACCTTCATTTCTCTCATGTTTAGGAATTATGCCATTTCCGTAAAGTGTAAAATTTTTGGAAACTTTCTGTTTTGGGTAACCATGGGTAAAAGAGTCTTTTACTATGGTTCTGAAACTTTGTAGATTATGAGTCTTACATTTTTGGAAACTAGACATAAAGAGCTTTCCAGGAGTGAAAGCCTCACATTTAGAACATTTGTGAGCTAGGAGATATGAGTCCCATGAAGTCGAGGTAAAATCAGAAACGAGGTTTTTACTCGAGTCCAAAATTTAAAAACGTATATACAACTTTTGATAAAATAAAAATTAAAAGCCGAGACTTAAGTATAGTTCTTTACCTATAAGACCAGATCACAAGTCATTTTGGAGTATAAAGGATTGGGGGAAGTTCCTAGTAGAAGCCATGCTTATCTCGGAAACATATCTCCAGAAACACTTGTTTAATTTTACGTATTTGTTACTATTTATCGTACTAAGTTCGCGTCACTGTGCTTTTAGGTGGTGCTTTGAATACTCTCTCCCGACCGAAGATTTATCTTTACTTTGAATCCACTTACTTAAACGGTGAGTTCATAGCCTCGCCTTTCTACTTATAAATGTTTTTATAAACCCCGCGAGGGAGATACATGCTAGTTTTATAAATTGAACACAAGTGATTTTCGGTATGCTGGACCTGATTGTGAACTAATTGCATAAGTACCTATTGCAAAAAGGCCCCTAATTTCATACACGTTTATTACCCAATGATTGGTGAGGCTAGTACATTAAGTAAGATTTATTGGTCCCGGGGACTGCCTTTCTGGGTTGTGACATCCATGGCGCGATCACCCCTAAAGGACATTTTGTATTAAAATATCTTTAGGTATATTGCAATATTACCTAGTTGTGGGCAAATGCTTACCTATTTATAAATGTGGTTAACAGTCAGTGCATGAGCTTAATGCATTAGTGATTATGAACTTGTTATCCACAAGTTTCGATAATTAAAAATAGCTTGTGTTCACGCTTTATTCATATAAACTATATGGATTCACATCAACGTTTCGTTGACTTTTTAGCATGTTTTATCTCAGGTAATCAGGGTTGATGGCTTGGAGAGGCGAATGGAGTTTAGCGCGAAATGTTTTGACTAAACTTGTTTTGGTTCCATTCATTGAAAACACTTTGTGTTATGGTTTTAAAACTTATGTTATGATGTTGTATGGTGACGATCTTGTGGACAAATTTTCGACTCTGATCTTACATGAATGGGACAATGTTATGTTTTAAACGTCTCTTTTGAGTCGTTCTTTATATTCTTATGTTGTTGTGCTATGACTTAACACCCAAACTGTTGGTTCCGCTGCAAAGTAAATTTGGGGGTGTTAAAGATTGGTATCAAGAGCTTAAGGTTATAGAGAACTAGGTCGTTTTTCAAAAACCTAAACTATAACTTTTTTTTCCTTCGCGCGCTAAGACTCCTCGTGGCCCTCGTCCAAGTCAAGCTTATGATTCCTATTTAAGTACTTATGCACGTTTCGGGTGCATTGCTATTAAAATATTTATATGATAAATATTATGATATATTAAGATATATATCGATTATCATGCTTATTCAAAAAGCATTGAAATAATAATAATAATAATAATAATAAAATTATTTGCTTTAATTACATAAAAATGTAATTCATATACATAACAAATATTATCATTCATATTTGGTTTATTATCGATCATCACGTTCGTTCATGGAGCATCGTCATGCATTTGCATATTTGCATAAGTTATTATTCATATAATATTTTTTTATATAGTGACCTTATGTAATTATTTTTGCGTGATTTACAGATTATCATGGCAAACCTACCTCCTCCTAATCATGTTGCGGATCTTCCCGAAGACGATCCGGAAGAGCAACCTGAACTCGCGCCCGAGCCCGACCATTTAAATGGATTTGCACTTCACCAAATTCCTCAACCAGAGGGTAACATGAATGGATGGATACTCGAAGATGATGAAGAAGAAGAAGAGGAAGAAGATCCAGAGATGGAAGAAGAAATGGAGGAAGAAAATGATGATGATGATGATGCTGAGGTCATCAACCCTTATGAGGAGGCTGATCCCCTCAACCTACCACCACCAGATTCAGACACCGAGTCCGAGGATATGGCAGTTGCTCCTACTCTTGCTGATCATGAGCAGGAGGCTGAGGCTGATACTGTTGGTACCATCACTAGGGTACCATATTCTGTGCGCCCATTCTCGGGTACCTTCTATGTGGGTAGTGGATCTTCTCGGCAGGTTTTTGCCCCTGGCCCTACAGGAAGGGATGTCAACACTCTACATCGCAAGGTCAAGGGCCTTGCTCAGCAAATGGTTGACCGAGCTAACACTGAACACTCAACCCTGAAAAGGCTCAGTGTGATGGATCGATATTTGGCAGAATTCGACACTGATTTAAGGAGTGAAATTAAGGGTCAACATGCGCTCAGGCGGAGTGTGTGTACGTTGGAAGATCAAATTCGAGAGTTAGTGCAGGGAGACAGAGAAGAAAATAAGAAATTGAAGACGATGTTAGAATCTACTCAAAGGGATTTTGATCGCTTGTCATGGCACCACCATAATCTGAGACAGTGGTCCTTTGAGGTTCAGTGGCACCTACACCCGTTCAGACATTATCGTGAAAGACCATATGTTGCACCTACTGCTCCAGTGGCTCCTGTTGCTCGTGCTGACCCTGATGATCCTTCTGCCCGTCCTACTCGTCGTCCTCGACGCGATGATCCCTATGTCATGGTTAGAGATGCTGCCGCTAGAGATGAGGGCGATGATGCTGCTACTACTAGTGACCCACAGCCGTCACAGCCACCTGGATCCCATGGTTATCATCTGTAGTGTAGGATCATTGTAGTCTCTTTATTTTGCTATCACTAAACCGGGCATGTCGGTTTATAGACTTGGTACTTATGATTGTAATGACTTTGGTCATGTTTTGGTAAAACAATGCAACCTTGTACTATCTTTTGTGATGGATGAAGAATTACTATCCTTGATTATCTATATGATGTGTTGTGATCTCTTTTGGGCTTTGATTGTTTATACATGTTGTGATTTCTTTTCCTTTGTATGTTGTTGATTATTGAATTCATGTTGTGATTAGATTATTTGTACACATTATGACTACATAATTGTATAAGTACTCACCATGATTTCTTTTATGTCATGACAGAATCATGCCTCCAAAAAGAAGAACCCAAACTAATCCTCAACCTACCTTGACCCGTGAGGCCGCCGATCAATTAGTGCGGGAGGGAATCGAAGCAGCCCTTAGTGCCGAACGGGAAAGAGTAAGAATGGAAGCCACCAGAGCTGGAGGTTCAGCCGGAGGCCCAGCGGCTGCACCAGTGGCACGAAAATGTTCATTTATGGGCTTTATGAAATGTGGTCCTACCCAATTCCATGGTAACGAAGGTGCTGTAGAATTATGTCGTTGGTTTGAAAAGATCGAAAGTGTGTTTGGGATCAGTGAGTGTGCTGAAAGGAGTAAGGTGAAATTTGCTGCTGCCACCCTCCAAGGTCGAGCCTTGACATGGTGGAATTCCCAAGTCGCTACATTAGGACTCGATGTTGTTAATGGGAAATCATGGACTGATATGAGGAAGATGATGATGGAAGAATTCTGTCCAGATGAAGAGGTTCAGAGGCTGGAAAATGAGTTGAGGAGCCTAAAGTTGAGAGATACCAATATCGCTGCTTACACTCAACGGTTCAATGAGTTAGCGTTATTATGTCCTGAAGCAGTCCCGACTGAAAAGAAGAAAGTTGAGCTCTACATTAAGGGTTTACCTGAGAACATCAAAGGGGAAACAACTTCCTCTAGGCCTACTATGCTCAATGAAGCTGTTCGAATGGCTCATACCCTAATGGAGCAGAAGTTACAAGCCAAAGCTGAAAGAATTGCCGAAGGCAACAAGAGAAAGTGGGAGAACAACAACAACAACAACAACAACAACCGGAGAAATTACCGGAACAACAACCGCCACAACCAGAACAACAATCAAAGACATGGGAATGCAAGGGCTCTGACCACTACTCAAAATGCGGGAGCAAACCAAACTGGGGTTGCTTCCAAATGTAACCGTTGTGGGCTATGTCATTTTGATCAGTGCCCACCAAAGTGCAACAATTGTGGAAAAATAGGACACAAGGAAAAGGACTGTAGAAGCAAGAATGTGGTTTCTGGTACAAATGCTCGACCAGCTGTAGTTTGTTATGAATGTGGTGAAAGAGGCCACAAGAGCAATGCATGCCCAAAGAGAGCTGATCGACAAGGTGGAAACGTGCGAGGTCAAGCGTATGTCATCCGTGATGCCGAGCACAACCAGGGCCCGAATGTCGTGACTGGTACGTTCTTATTGAATAATCGTTACGTTACAATACTGTTTGATTCGGGTGCGGATAAAAGTTTTGTGGATGTTAGGTTTAGCCATTTATTAGATATTAAACCGGCCAAATTAAATACTAGTTACGAAGTCGAACTAGCCGACGGAAAAGTAGTATGCACCAACACTGTTCTGAAGGGTTGTACTCTGAATTTACTTGACCACTTGTTTGACATTGATCTCATGCCAATAGAGTTGGGTACGTTCGATGTAATAATTGGAATGGATTGGTTGGTAGAACGCGATGCCGTCATCGTGTGTGGTAAAAAGGAGGTACATGTGCCTTACAAGAACAAGACGTTAGTTGTAAGATGTTAGTGGTGCATCACGATTGAAAGTGATATCCTGCATTAAAGCAAGAAAATACATAGAAAGGGGATCCCAGTTGTTCTTAGCTCAAGTAACAGAGAAAGAACCGTCAAAGAAATAGTTGCAAGACGTGCCAGTGATTCGTAACTTTCCTGAGGTATTTCCTGATGATTTGCCAGGACTCCCACCACCTTGACAAGTTGAATTTATAATTGAGCTAGTGCCCGAAGCCGCACCTGTCGCGCGTGCACCATACCATCTGGCACCGTCTGAATTGAAAGAATTATCAGATCAATTGAAGGAACTATTAGAGAAAGGGTTTATTCGCCCGAGCTCTTCACCTTGGGGAGCTCCAGTGTTGTTCATTAAGAAGAAGGACAGATCATTTCGTATGTGCATCGATTATCGCGAGCTAAATAAGTTGACAGTCAAGAATCAGTATCCACTCCCGAGGATTGACGACTTGTTTGACCAACTTCAAGGTTCCAGCATATACTCAAAGATCGATCTGCGGTCTGGTTATCACCAACTCCGAATTAGAGAAGAAGATATCCCCATTACGGCTTTTCGGACTAGGTACGGTCACTATGAATTTCAAGTAATGCCGTTTGGTCTAACCAACGCTCCTGCGGTATTCATGGATCTAATGAATCGAGTGTGCAAGCCATACCTCGATAAATTTGTGATCGTATTCATTGATGACATACTTATCTACTCCAAGAATAAAGAAGAGCACGAAAAACATTTGAAGATCATTTTAGAGTTACTCAAGAAAGAACAATTGTACGCCAAATTCTCGAAGTGCGATTTCTGGCTTGAGTCGGTACAATTTCTCGGTCACGTGATCAACAATAAAGGGGTTCATGTGGATCCTGCGAAGGTTGAGGCTATCCGAAATTGGTCTGCACCGACAACACCGACAGAAGTAAGGCAATTTTTGGGTTTAGCCGAATATTACCGAAGATTCATCGAGGGTTTTTCATTAATTTCCAAGCCTCTAACTAAATTGACCTAGAAGAACAAAAAGTATAAATAGGGTACAGAAGAAGATGAAGCGTTCCAGACTTTGAAGCAGAAGTTATGCTTCGCTCCTATCCAGCCTTGCCTAAGGGAGCTGAGAACTTCGTTGTATACTGTGATGCATCGCACAAGGGTTATGGAGTTGTCCTGATGCAGAGGGAAAAGGTGATTGTGTATGCCTCTCGACAACTGAAGAAGCATGAGGAAAACTACACGACCCGTGATTTAGAACTGAGCGCTATAGTGTTTGCACTTAGACTCTGGAGTAATTATTTATATGGTACAAAGTGTACTGTGTACACAGATCATAAGAGTCTATAGTACATTCTAGATCAAAAGGAACTCAACATGAGACAGCGGCGATGGATTGAACTTTTGAGTGACTATGATTGTGAAATCCGTTACCATCCTAGTAAGGCCAACGTAGTGGCCGACGCCCTAAGTCAAAAGGACAGAGAACCAATAAGGGTTAGATCTTTGGTAATGACGGTACACACCAATTTACCTAAAAGAATACTCAATGCTCAGACTGAGGCGATGAAAGAGGAAAACGTAAAAGCTAAAAATCTTGAAAGGCTGATCAAGCCGATATTTAAAACCCGTTCTGATGGAATCCAATGCTTTGAAAGGCAATTTTGGTTACCGTTATTAGGGGGATTACGGGATTTGATCATGCATGAATCGCACAAATCTAAATATTCCATTCACCCGGGGTAAGACAAGATGTATCAAGACATAAAGAAGCTCTATTGGTGGCCGAACATGAAAGCTGAGATCGCCACCTATGTCAGTAAATGTCTTACCTGTGCCAAGGTAAAGGCTGAGCACCAAAATCCATCCGGTCTACTCCAACAACCTGAAATCCCAGAGTGGAAGTGGGAGAAAATAACCATGGATTTTGTCTTAGGACATCCAAGAACGCCAAGTGGTTATGACTCCATCTGGGTTATTGTTGATCAATTAACCAAATCTGCTCATTTCTTGCCGATAAAGAAAACTGACAGCATAGAAAAACTTGCCCAATTATACTTAAAAGAAATTGTATGTAAGCATGGCGTACCTACGTCAATTATCTCTGATAGAGACAGTTTGTTTACATCAAGATTTTGGAAATCACTGCAAGAAGTGATGGGAACCCAACTGGATATGAGCACCGCTTACCACCCAGAGACAGATGGTCAAAGCGAGAGAACTATTCAGACGTTGGAGGATATGTTACGAGCATGCGTAATTGATTTTGGTAGTAGCTAGGATCGACACTTACCATTGGTCGAATTCTCCTACAATAACAGTTATCATGCGAGCATCAAGGTTGCGCCATTTGAAGCTTTATATGGGCGAAAGTGTAGATCGCCAGTTTGCTGGAGTGAGGTTGGAGATAGCCAACTCACTGGCCTAGAATTGGTCCGAGAGACAATAGAAATGATTTTTCAAATCAAGAATCGGTTGATAACTGCCAGAAGCAGTCAGAAAAGTTATGCGGATGTCAGATGCAAACTAATGGAATTTCAAGAGGGTGATATGGTCATGTTAAAGGTATCGCCTTGGAAGGGCGTAATTCACTTTGGGAAACGTGGTAAGTTGAGTCTACGGTACATTGGGCCATTCAAAATCATAGAAAGAATTGGTCCCATGGTATACAAGCTAGAGCTTCCTGATAAACCCTGTGGAATTCATAGCACCTTCTATGTTTCGAATCTCAAGAAATGTATGGCGGATGAAAACTTGGTTATCCCACTTGAAGAGATCCAACTTGACGACAAATTGCACTTTATTGAAGAACCAGTAGAAATCATGGACCGCGAAGTGAAGCAGCTCAAGCAAAGTCGAATTCCCATTGTCAAAGTTCGATGGAATTCAAGGCAAGGTCCGGAATACACATGGGAACGAGAAGATTTCTTCAAAAGAAATTACCCTCATCTTTTCTCGAGTAATCAGAAGACAAGAAAGAGGAATCGAGCACCGGGACGGCGCTCGCGTAAGGAGGGGAGGATGTAACATTCCGTATTTAAGGTCACTATTTATTCCGAGCTTTATTTCTATTTTTATTTTTGTGCAAAGTCATTAGTTTTACGTTTACCTGATTTGGTAAAAATTCCAGTTCTCAGCTTTAAGTGAGCCGTATTTAGGAATTTATTCCGTCTTCGTGCCTTAAGTGGTTTAATATTCTCATAATACTCTCCGATGATCATAATTTACATCATTGTCATTTTGCGTTGTGTTTCACATTTACGTAAATTTCTTGCTTAAAACTCGCTTTTTACCTTAAACCTTACTTTTATTTAACTAATACTTACTCTACATTTTAATTAAATCTTACAACAATAAAAATCAAAAAAATATATATATTATTTTCATATTAAAAGGCCTATGGCCGGTTATCTACACACACACACACAAACCATTTCACTTTTCTATAAACCATCATTTTTCCATTTCTCCATACATGCAAAACCTCTTCATTTCACCTAGTTTCAAAAAAAAAAAATCTCCTCCTTCTTCTCTTTGTTGCTGCCGTACACCATTCTACCACCACCACCACTCTCCCAAAAACTTTCTACTTATTTTTATCATCTTATTACCATTCTAGAGTTGCTTGCAAAGTTTGGTGAAGTTTCTTGAAGATTTGAAGATGTTGTGGATGTATTATTGAAGGGTTTTCATTAGGGTTTCTTGAGGGAAATATTAGTGATATTTAGAAGGGTTAGAGGAATTCTAATCTTTGGTTTTCGGGTCTTCTTTGGTTCTAACTCAGCCCCTAACAAGAAGGAAGTTGATGCAGGGCATGTTCGAGCTCCGACTCCTCTGGCTTAGCCGTCGGTTCTTCGGTCAACACGTGAAGTCAAGTGTTTAATTATTTCGAAGATGATGAGTTTATAAAATAAGAGTGTTTCTCTTGAAGTCCCGGTTGGGCACCCTTTGAGGGTTTATCGAATTCCTTGTTCTTTGTTATTTGTGTGGTTTCTTCCATTACCACAACGATATCGCCATCATTTGGTATCAGAGCTGCTAGGTACGAATGGCCGGACGTGTTCGTCGTGGAAGACCCCCGAGGGGTGGTAATCGTAGAACGCCGCCTGAGGCAACGATCCCGATCCGTGCGACGTGGAAAGCCATTTGGTTACATAGCTCGTAGATTCGCCGACCGAGGCAACGACTCGACTAACCAATGAGGACCATGTGTCGTAGGGAATGAAGACCTCCTTACAAAAGTAAAGGAAATTCAAGACGGATTCCAAAATCAAGCTAACCGTAGAGTCGCCGCCTGAGGCAACGGCCACGTGAGTGAGGATGATGTCACTTCACCTTCAAGATCATCGAATGGTTGGCATGATGGAACGTGATTCTCCAAAGAGAAGCCGTGTTAAAGAAACGAAGGGGGGTTAGAAAGTTTCAGAGTTTGAGACTTGGAAGGATAAAACTCGAGGACGAGTTTTTTTCAAGAGGAGGATAATGATGCAGGGCATGTTCGAGCTCCAACTCCTCTGGCTTAGCCGTCGGTTCTTCGGTCAACACGTGAAGTCAAGTGTTTAATTATTTCGAAGATGATGAGTTTATAAAATAAGAGTGTTTCTCTTAAAGTCCTGGTTGGGCACCCTTTGAGGGTTTATCGAATTCCTTGTTCTTTGTTATTTGTGTGGTTTCTTCCATTACCACAACGATATCGCCATCAGAAGTGTTTGTTGGTTTTGATTTTCTTGTCTAATTCATTTGCTAGTAAGGTTACTTCTTGATCTTTGATTTTTCTTTTACTTTTAATCCATGAAAATGGATGTTTAATTCTGGAAAGGCATGTTTATATGATATATGAGTTGTGTATAAGAGCTTGGTATGGCATTGCATGTGATTGGTTAGAGTTAGGATTGATGTTTGGATGGGTTTTGGAGTAAATAATTAGGACTGTTTTGAAACAGTAGCAAAAACGTGTTATAGCAGAAATATTTTGGCTTGGAGCCTATGATTAAATTACATGTCTGGATAGATATATGTCTTGGCATCATAGGATAGTTGGATGGCCAACCAACTCCTTGGGATGAGGGAGATATGGTCAAAATAAGAAAATAAGTCAAATCTGTACCTATGATTAGAAAACAAGTTAACCTCCAGGTTTTTGCTATAAAAGGTTAGGTTTTAAAGATTGGGTCAGTGGTAGACATCTTAAGGAAGCTATA
>BQNB010005088.1:100000-103977 GCA_026074375.1 Tanacetum coccineum | reverse complement strand
TGAAAGGCTCGGGTCCTGAACTGGATCCTCCCTTAGGGTAATTAGTAGCAAGGAAGATATCTTGCATGTGCTCAGGGTTTGGTCCAATAGTTTCATCCTGAGATGCTATAATCCACCTCTTAACTTCAACTACTGGGAGTTTTCTGGTGGTCTATGGAGCAGGTTCACGAATAAGCCAACTGTAACATGTGCTTGACCATATGCCTGAGAAACTTCCAAGCTCATTTGAGTACCTTGTTATAGATTGTACTCATAATCATCCATATGAGGTTCAGGAGCCGGTTGGTTTGAAGGAACTCTTCTCCTTGTGAATGTTATGTCCGTTTTACCAGCTGGAGGTGACTCGAATGGGTGAGCTGAGTCTGCAGGAGTGACATTTAAGGCCTTCCGAAGAAGATCAGCACTCAGAGTAAGCCAGTGCTCATCGACTTGAAAGCTATAAACCCCAGTCTTTGCATCATGAGTCAGAGTATTCCACTTAAGGCTGAATATAGATAGAAGGGACATTTGCTGATGTAGTTAATGCCCTAACAAAGATATCAACTGAAATGCAGAAGATAGGATTCATTTGCAACTTCTGTAGATCCAAGAGAAGGTTTCCCTTTCTAATCTGTAACCACTCCGAGCAATGAAGGATCTGTTCATCTCTTCTTTTTCACATCTCTTTCACATTCGATCGTTTCATACACATTGAGAGACCAAGTTTAACCGTGTTGATCACATTAGATTCACTATTCTCCCCTTCAAAAATTGCATATGTGATTGCCATTTTTGATCTAGTGAATTAGGATACCAGCTGATCTACGTTGATCCACTTAACGACTGAAACTTGTTGATGAGAATGATCAAGAACAAGAAGATTTCTCTTCTGTTGAAGATAAAGCAGACGCCAGCAGACGCCATTTTTGATGCCAGCAGACGCCATTTTTGATCTTTGAGAAACGAGGTTTGAACTGATTTGATCAAACGTCTTTTGACAATGAAGACCGAGGCTTGAACAGGTGTGATCAACATCATTTGATGAAGAACGAGGCTTGAACTGTTTTGTCCAAACATCATTTTAGGCTCGGGTCCTGAACTGATGCGTACAGGAGCCATTCATTTCTTCCTCTAAATCGAGTTTTGAACAGCTTGAGTCCAGATACCGAAGGATGATCTGTACCACCTGCATTTGAAAACAGTCGAATTTGGAGGGTTTGAAACTTCGGATCCCCAATTTGTGTTGGGGTCCTGTTGGTTAGCTGTTATGATAGAACATTGCACAGAAAGCTTAGTTAAAGGGCACAGTTCGCCTAAGGCAAATTTCTTTCCTGTGGGTCTCCATTGATAACCACAATTAAGTTTTCCTAAGGCGACTTTCTTTCCTGTGGATCTCCATTGATAACCAACATTAGCAAAGAGTTTTCCCGTTGCTTTCCAAACCTGCTTGGTCTTGTTCAAACTGTTATCAGATAGTTTGCCTTTTGGTTTCCAGATCTGCTTGGTCTTGTTTAAACTGTTATCAGACAGTTTGCCTTTTGGTTTCCAGATCTGCTTCCCGTTATTCAAGACAATTTTAACAGTGGGGGTAGCATTCACAGAGCTCAAAATATTAACAACACACATTTCATGATTTGCAGAGTTTAAACATTTGTTACACGTTTTGCACACAGATTCAGAATTCGAATTAATTACAACACGCTTAGAGCTAATGCTAGAATCAACCCGATTCACTTTTGTCCATACTGACTTATTTGTCCTAGGGTGGACTTCTACTTTCTTCTTATTCTCAGTCTTAGCAGGCGGGATCCTATTTTTCTTTGTATTGCCTCTAGGCTTTGATCCGCTTGCTTCAGTGGAAGTGTTTACTCCTGTAGAATGAATCACATGGACATTAGTTTGTTGAACCTTTTGGTGCACTTCGTGTTTCTGTGTGTTGCTAGATGAGGTTCCTGGTGCATCACTAAAAGTAACTTGCTTTTTCCTAGTAACAGGGGTAGAGGGAGCCTTGTTATCTCTTTCATTGAAACTTTTTGGGCAAGTGCCAATCACACATTCTAACAATTCCTGAGATAACTTAGTGTATTGGCAAGCATAGTTAAGTGAACTATCTAGTGGTTTAACTACTCTAGCTTCCTCTACAATCTCCCTAACCGTTTCTACACTCTCCTTAAGATGTTTGACATAGTTTAAATGAGCACTCCTATTGTTCTTAAGGGGATGAGGGATGGGTTTAACGTCAATGGCATACATGCCAGGAGCAAGAACTTTTGGTTTGACATAGTCACTAGTGAAACATGGCTCTTTGCTTCGCAATTGAGCTTTGAGACTCTCAATCTCATTCAACATGGTAGATGTCTTTTCACTTGTGTGAGCACGCGTGATCTTAATTGAGTCATACATTTCCTTGTAATGTTGTTTGACCTTTTCTAGCTCTACTCTATAGCAATCATTTTGTTCTACAAGAGCAGTGACATCTATAGCATTATAAGGCACACAACTTCTGTCATTCACATTAGCGACTCGATCTTTCAAGTGTCTAATCACGTTATCTTTTTCTTGAATCTGATGTTCGAGATTCTTGATTTTAAAGAATGAGTTAAAATCAGGAGCTTCCTGTGAAGCTTGTGAATTTTTATTATCAAAACTTTCTTGAAGATGTTGATACTTTAATTGCAAATTTAGGTATTCCCTTTCAAGTTTTGAAATAAGTTTTGACTCATCATGAACTTCAGACATGTCAGCTTCAAGATCTAGACAACGTGATTTTTCCACATCATACAGCAGTTGAGTCGACAAACAATTAACAATCAGATTCTCATTTTCAATGAGAAGGTTTTTCTTTTCAATTTCAGCACATTGCTTGTCCACAGCATTCTTGTCCACTTCGTTATTCATTTGATCAAAAATTTCTTCCATGACTTTAACTTCCTTAACAAGGGCTGTTTGAACTCCAACAAAGTGTTCTTTAAGAGTTTTGAAAAATGGAATAACTTCAGTGAGGTAACATCTTTTTGTTTGCTCAAAACCTCTTTCCCCCTCTGTAAGACCTGATGGTGTGATTCTAGTTTTGCAAGTTTTGTCAAATTCCGTAAAAAGTTGTGTGAGTACATAAAGATTAATCTTCACCTGACTTTTAGTTGGAAGAATTCTGGGGACAAGCTTGACAGGAGTATTGGGTGGATACACTGTCAATGCTGAAATTGGTTTTGGAGCTAAGGTCTCAGCCTTTTTCCTGTTGTTGTTATCTATGGACCAAAAAATCTGTTCTGGGGTCAGATTTCTTTGGGGAGCAAAGGTTGCAAGAAAGTTCTCTTTCGTGTAATCTGGGGGGGCAATCCTAACTTTATTTTCCACACATAGGGGGCTTTTCATTTCTCAGCATTCTTTTCCTAGTATCTCAGATACCTCACGAGTATCCTCTGAGTCATGTACAACAGGGCGTGCATGATGGACATGACTAAATCCATGACCATTATAAGGGCAGGTTGAACTTGCTTGCACAGGGTGAGACATAAGGATATTTTGTAGCCTATCGCTACCTTTTCCTTTTCACCCCATAAAATGATTTTGGTTACATATCATGTGAACCTTTGAACAGATTGATACTTGTTTGTATTATCTATCATCAAAACCTTTTCTTTTAGCCTTTTAATGTCTAAAAACTCTTCAAGGAATAGTCGTCTTTTAGTTAAAATCCTTATTTCAAAATGATCGCTTCTTCCTCATTATCTTATGATGGTTAAGGGAAACGAAAGTTGCAATTGTGCAGAATGAAGTTCCGAATTTTAAAGAAGTTTTCTTTTCGATTTCGCAGAGATAAATTATTCTCATTTGTTCATCAACTTTCGATCTCTATCAGTTAATTACAAACTTAGCCCGTTGTTATCCCACACCCCGTCCGTTCCTTAATATCTCAGCAGTTCAGAAGTCATGAATGTGGTCATTAACTACTCTTACCTGCTATTTGTTGACATACTTTTGGACAACCCTGTTCC